>JASANF010008964.1:0-20080 GCA_030248245.1 Trissonchulus sp. WLG1_4
GAGCAAAAGCGGTATACAGGCAATGGTGTGCTGTGCTGCTCCACCGACTGGTAAATGTTCGGGGGGGGGGGGGTTGAGGCGTTGCGTTTGGGTCGCCTGCTCCTGCGGCTTGACGATGTGTGAGAGCTCCCGCTAGCAGTTGCAGCTCTGCACGTCGTTTTTGTCGAAGATTTTCTTCTTCACGACGTTGCGCTTCCAGTTGGTCAGCTTCCTATTGACGCCGCTCTTGTTTTTCTTGACACCGTTCTACGCGATCTAGTTGATGCTGCTCGAGCATGAAACGAAACATTTGACCAATCATAGTCGTCACATCAGTCGAGGGCTGTTGAGAGCTAGCAGAGGAAGTGAGAGACCAACAGCAGAGTTATTTGAGGGTAAGGGTGCGTGGGGAAAGTGGGGAGGTGGAAGCGTTGTTGTGGGTTGCAGGCCAATTTCAATAGGGTGGTCCTGTCGATAATCCCAAAGTGCACCAGCTGAGTTGGCAAAGGCGTAGGATCGCAGGACTCGCACTTGGGAAAACCTGTGGGATCCCTCCCCTCCGGGAAACCAAGGGTCCAGTTTTCAAAATTGAGATTTTGACGTCTGAAGGGGTAAATTGGACACCTGAGCGTAAATCCTATGGTTTATTTTAGTACAGGATCAGCCAAAAATTTGCCAGTAGACCACAACAGGTTGTCAGACCTTTGTAGGTACTGCAGGCGCCCCGCATTAGAGAACAGGACAAATTACAAACTAGATCATAGACTTTACGTTCAGGGGCACAAATTGCCCCTAACATCCAATGTACGATTTTGAAATTTGACCTATTAAGAGTTTTGGACCAGTTTGTGAGGGTCCTAGACAAAACTGAACCTCAAACTTGTGTTGACGTACCCAAACTACCCCTGGTGGCATCAAAATCTCAGATTTCGAAAATTGGAAATTTGGTTTCCTGGAGGGGAAGGGTCCCACAGGTTTTCACAAGAGTCGTACACACAAATTGAGCTCAGATTCGTGATCAGGCGAACATAAAATTCGTGATGTAAAAAAATTCACCCATTTTAACCCCTTATGCGGCACTGAGGCAGTATGAGAGCCCAAAAAGTGACAAACGAAAATGGTTGCCAGATCCAAAATTTGGGACCTAAATTACGCCTGAGAAAAGTTTTCAATCCATCACCAAAATTTTTTCAAGTTCAAGTTCCCTTGATGTTTCAAAACCTGAACAAAACTATACACAAAGACGAACGCAAATGGGTTTGCAGGGGTCGGAAACCCAACAAGCCGAAAGCTGAGGTTGAGTAGCCCTAGCAGGGCTCGGATAGGCCGAAAACTGCATTTGAAGAGAAATTTTGGTAATTTGGCACTAGGGTCAATTTTCAGACCGGAGTATTTGTGGGGGGGGGGTACCCCTGCCAAGTTTTGGACCGGGGTCATGTTTGGGGGGGTTAGCCCCCCCACGTTTTGACCACTAGGGTCTGATTTGTAGGGGGGGTACCCCTCCCACGTTTTTGGACCGGGGTCGGGATTGTGGGGGGGGGGGTACCCCTGCCAAGTGTTACTATGGTCCAATTCGTGGCCTGTTTTTAGAGTTAATGGTCGCAGGTTGTAGCTCCGACGTTCCGATTCCTGCGAGGAGTTGGTCGAGTGTCATACTCTTCTTATTGTGCACTCGTGTTAAAAACTTGAAAATTCGTATTTGTAAGAATACTTGTGACAAGCAGTCGACGCAAGTTATTTTCACGAACGCAGCACAGTGATATACCGAGACGCGATAAGAATCCAATAAGTGTAAGTTTTAAACACAAAACTTCTGAAGTAGAACACTCCATGGACCATATCTTGTTACAGAAACAGTGATCGTCAAAGTAAGCAAGAAGATGCTACCAGCCAAGCCAACGTGCAAAGGTAATATCTTCTAGCCAATCACTCCCTGGTGAAATTTTAGTAGTAACTTCTAATGCATACAGAATTGAATTTTTCAAATCGGTTCAAGTGCACTGCATCAATAAACAGGCAGTTGGTGTGAACAAAGACTCCACGACCCTTGGGGACTGTGATGTAGTGGTTAGCATTTTTGAGCAGCCGGGTTCTATCGGCGGCGCCTGTATTTGTTTCTTTCTTTAGAAATTGGGGTGTTCTCTTATTTTCAACAAAATAGAATCTACTGCGATTTAGCAACCCGTTATTATCTCCAGTCAGAATAGGTGATTTTGATGCAGTGTTTCTATTTTAAATGATAAATTTTATACTTATAGGCGTGATAGTGTCATGCACGGTCTGCGTCCGGAGTCATTGAACTTGACGGAAGCTTTTCGTCAAATTTGTGAGCTGTTGCAAGGCAGTAATGTGAACGAAGAAAACAATTATCACACTTTAGCTGACATAATGTACGTTCTCGAGGCATTTATGATTTATGTTACTTTAATTTTAATTTATTAGAATTGAAGCCATGGACTAAATAATAATAATATTAAAAAGAATATGAGCAGACGTCATTCGAAAAAACCTAGGAGTCACTCTTATCAAGAGTACACTCTTATGTAACTTGCAACACCTATAAATACCAGTTTTACTTTTATAGACTTTTTACACATTTTTATGGTTAAAAGGTAAAATTACGTATTCATGTTTACCTACTGTTTAAAATTATTTCTTACTAACCAAATGCACCATGCAAGTCATCGGCTCTGACCATAGAGGCACATAGGGGGGGGGGGAGGGGGGGGACCCCCCCCCCCCCCCCTGAGGGGGGTCGGCACCCCCCCCTCAGACATCCGGCACCCCCCCTCAACCCCCCACCCATTTTTTGATGGCCAAGAAAGTGCCCCAAAAATGCGTAAAAAAGTTGAAAAATTGCAAAAAATTTTCCCCTGCGGCGAAAAAAGTACCCCAAAAATGAGTTGAAAATCGAAAAATTCTGAAAAATTTCGGCTGTCGCCGAAAACTAGCCAGAACTAGGGACCACCCCCCTTCCGCCAAGGGTCGGGCACCCCCCCCCCCTCGCCGATTCACGCCGTGCATCTCTGGCTCTATTAGTGTTAATACATTCCAATAACATTTTTCATATTTATCGTTGTCATGAACTGCATTTTTACACGTTTAACGTAAGTGTGTTCCGGATACTATAATTTTTTGTTGTTTTGTTTTTGTTGTTGTCAAAAAAATTATTAGATGATTCGCTGTTGTAAATATTCTAGGGATGACGTGGAAACTACAGATCCCGAAAATTCGATGCATATGACATCAAGCAACTCAGTAGATGAAACAGTATTAGAAAGCGAAAACTCAGCAATAGAAATGGAGCCTTTTCCTGTAATTAAACCCAAATGCTGTTGTGATTGTCACAGTTGTGATCGCAAACGATCAATCACTTTGTGACTTATTTATTCTAATCAGTAAAGTGTTTTCTATTAGTGAGTCGTTGATTTTTTTACTTTCCGCCACTGTTGGTTAGGGTAATCTTATCCTCTCAATCTGGCATACGGATAGAGCTTGACTGTGTGTATGGTGTTGGTTCCCCAAGGACATCACAGATCAAGGTTTAATGTCTAGGTAGAGTTTTAGTGTGAAACATGGTATATAATTTACTATAATTTAAAATCAAATACAAAAAATTACATCAACAAAATTCTTAGTTATCGGCCGTATGTGTAGGCGTATATACATTTCGTTGCCAGTCGAGCGGTAGCTGCATTATAGCAGACGATATTCTTCAAACTATAGAGTAACCATTTTTGCGCGGTCGCCTCAGTGGCCGTGCATACTAATTTCAGTTAATGCACTGAAACTGAAAATGCATGTAAATCATGCTCAGTTTCAGTGCATCACTAAAGCCTGCTGCACTAACCTGGCGTAGCGCGCACGCAGCGAGTACATTGTGTGCGTGTGTGTGTGTGCGCGCGTGCGTGTGTACTGTCTATGCATTATAAACGAGAATTGAAGGTTTACATTCGACTTGTATTATTGATCCAAAAGTCTTCACAAATGCAACGCAATCTTCATGCAGACAAAATCATGCACATCACATGTGTAGAGCCACAACAGCGCGTGAGCATTGATTTTGAGTGAAAACACTGGTGTTCTTTAGGTATTAACTTCACATACTGCGAGGTGTCATTCTTACTGTTGTGTTTAGTTTTGGGTAATCTAGAAGACAGACTGGTCTGGTATGTACAGATATTAAATGGTATATTTTAATTTTTGTGCAAATTTGCATGTCCAAAAAATTAAATGTCATAGTAATCTAATTGAGAGGTACAAAATCTGGATTGTAGTGGATAAACTTACGTAGAACGTTATCGTCGAACAGAAGGGTAATACTGATGCCAAATTTTGATGTCTGAGTCAAGCCCTGAGTAATCCGAAATTAGAAAAAACTGGTGACGAAAAAAATTAGGTACATGCCGCGGTTAATTTTACCGATACGGTAAAATAATACTGATTGTCGTCATGTGAAAAGATATATGCTCGTCAACAAAAGTGCTTGTTTGTTTTTCTTTAATTAACTGTTGTAAATGAGAAACAAGGCCTATGAGACTCGGGGGCCGTGCTGTAGCATTCTTGTCGTCGATCCAAGGGGCCCGGGTTCTATTCACGGCTACTACATTTCTTTCATTCTGTCTTTCTAAAGGGGGTCTCCTCTAATAATGTAACATTCTTGCAATCGTGACAGGACGGAGTGAATAGACCGGGTCCACAGGCAGCCTTATACCCGAACGGAGGTGGGTTAGGAATTCCATGCCCATTGTGTATGTTGGCACTTCAACCCTTGCAGTACTCGTACTGTGTGTAGTATGATTGGGTTCATAGTTTCTTTGATATGGTCTCTTGGTTAAGGGTATGCCGAAAAACCCTCGTTTCGGTTAGGGGTGAACCGAGCAAACCGTCGGTAGCGAAAACTTTCTGTATAAAACATTCTTCAAATTTTACAATAACCAATTTTCGTTTTTTAATACACTGTTGTTAATCATGGCCTATGAGACTCTGGGGTAAGGTGTAGTGGTTACCATTCTTGTCGTCTATCCAAGCGGCACTGGTTCGATTCTCGGCGCATTTGTTTCTTTCTTTATTTATAAAATAGGGTCTTCTGTATCACTCATTGCTTCATAATACTGACAAGTTTTTTTATATTTAATGCATTTCTTCACATTAAAATTTCGATTTCTTGTTTTTTATTCATTTTCACTCAAATTACTGAGCGGTTTTCACATTTGGTTTTAAAAAATTTGGTTGCAAAAACCTTTATTCACTCGGTATTTGTAGAGTGAGTCGTTGATGATATAATGATGCAATTGATATCAATAGTGTAATATATGCACTGAACTACATATATATGTTTCAGGCTACATTCTCTGATTTGTCGTTGTCATATATTACATAAACGTTGTCGACCGTTGAGCTCGGTTCATATTTGTCCTTTCCGTGTCCCTATCATCTTGGACCCAAGCGATTTCAGAAAAACTGCATAGCTAAATATGTGCCAATTTTTTGTGCATGATGACAGTTGAGATCAGTTGTAGACGGTATACAAATAACTTGCTCAAACGCATTTGTGAAGTTTTCCCTGCAGCTGACCGAAATTTGCCCTTGTCCCTGTCCTTAAGACATGAACTTTAGATAATTTGTTTTGGATTCAGTGTCAAGTTTTTCAGTTCAGGCCATCAGAATTTTGAATTATTTGACAAATGACAAAGCATAACTAAGAAAAAGGACCTACAAGACTTGGGGTTATATGTTGTTTTGTTTTGTTCCCTGTTGTTTTGTCCCTAGGAATTTTTAGAAAAAGTGTTAGATCTGCCGTGACAATTTTTTGCAACAACAAAAAGTGCCTAGTAATGCGTTCTGAATGTGCCAATTTTTCTCAGCAACGCAACAAAAAAGTTGTCTTTGTCTGTCTAACTCCTTACGTGCTGATTCATCATTGACAACAAGGACAAGTTTTTATGGTACACCTAAGTGTGCACCTAAAAACAAATTCAGTAACTCACAATTATCTATTAAAACATAATTAATGTCTGAAGTTTGCTCTGCTTAATTCTAATGGAACTTGGCCAACTTTAATTTCAAGTTAAGTTGCTTTAAGTAACATGATAATACACGTTGGCGCACCCAACACCTACACGAACAATTTATAAGGTAATAAGACGGTGTATCATTTTTTAAAACTCATTTCTACGAACTAACTCTGATGAGTGTATTAAGGTGGTAGTTACGTTTTCGACAGTTTTTATAACATGCTATAACGAACTCAAACAAGCTTTTCCACGAAAGAACACAGAAACACACATCACAATCTACAATCTTAACAACATCAGCAACACTTCAAGACAATTTCATTTTTCTTTTCTTTTTTCTTTAAAATCACTCCTCTTTCTTCTTTCCCCACAAGCCAAACAGTTCCTTTAAAACTTTTTTATTAAAATTTTTTTTTCAAAAAAAAAAAAAAACACACAATTAAAAAAAAAAAACCAAAAATATTATTTTTCCCCGATACTTTTTATTTTTGTTAAAAATTTATGCAAATTAAGCAACAAAATTTAATTTTATATAAAAAAACACAATTTCTTTATCCTTTAAAATTTTTTTCTTTTTTTTTTTTTATTATAAAAATAATTAAATAAAAAAAAATTTTTTTTCTTTCCCTTTTTTTTTTTTTTTTTCTTAACCGCCGTTTCCTTCTCTCTTTCCTTATAAACATAAAATTTTCAAAAATTCAATCTAAAAATTTTAAAATTTAAAATTATTTTTTAACTTTTTCAACATTTTCTAATAATTACTTTCTAAATTTATAACACTTAAATTTTATTAAAATTTATTATTCATTCCCCAACTTCACCCTTAATTAAAGGTTGTGTATGACTGTGATGCAATAGGAGAAACATAAACTGACTGGAAAAGTGATATTTATATAAAAGGTGATATTTTCATGAATTATCAGTTTTCACATCGAGACCTTAATTTTAACTTCCTTCATTCAAAAGCTTGACTAGTGTTTGAGAAGCTGATTTTGTGTAGCTTTCACTGTAACATTTTCCTATTTCTACTGAGAACAGTTAAGTTGTGAGTTTGTGAGTTGTGACTATATACTTCTAAAATCTGACAAAAAATGTTGCGTCATTTCCTCACTTCACGTTTAACTCCTTGCTAGAAAATGGTAAGAGACAGTCCCAAGAAAGTATATATATATTTTTGATCCCCAGGGGAAGTAGAATTTTGTAAAAATAATAACACCTAATTTCAGTGATACCGATTAATCAATTCTATATGTGTTTCTTACTTCATTATTAATATTCCCATATATATTCTAGTCTATTTATACGAGACATAAAATTTACATTTTGCTTAATTTCTGTTCTTCAAGATTTTTGAAATTTTTGGAACAAAACAACCAGTGCATGTAAACTTTTACGAACGGAATAGCTATATATAACTTATGTTCTCTAAATGACTGTGGGACAAGTAAGGCTGACATATACAAACGTTTATCAGAATACTTTGCTACAAAAATAGAGTGATATAAAAATGTTAATTTACTTTGCTCAGCAGCTCTTCCTAACTTTTGGCTATCTCCTAGTTTTAGCTAGACTTTATAATTTACATAATATAAAATGCAGTTTATTAACATGTAACATGTCACAGATTCCCGGGAACTATTAGCTCCATACGCAAGCAAATTTTGTTTTTCAACCTTTATGGCCTTTGTTTGAAACAAGCTGGATGTGCAATTAAACAGTCTAGTTTGAAATAATTCATACTCTAGTGTAAAGTTTTAAATGTTGTCTCATAAAAACGAAGCTCTATTTATTAATTAGCAAATATCTAGATCAGCTATATCCGCTTTATCAGGCCCAGCATTTCTCAGCAGTTCTTCACAAAATCTCGAAATGTAATAATGCAATCTCGTGTTTTTATTTTCTTTTCACTGGGATTTTTTTTTCTGCAAAATACTTCAATGATAAAGTAAGCAGCAGGTGCTCATGGGATATTGGTTTGTTTGGTAGTGTATAAAAAAAGTGTATGAAAAAGAGAAAACACCAAACCCACGAGACACTTATTAAACCATTTTCGTATTCCGTTAAGTTATTCCGTCAGTTATTTCGTTTTAGGTTAACTAAAATCACTTGCTGACTTTTATCAGTTGCGTGCTGTAAAATTTTTTAGCTTTTTATTTTGAGAAACTACGATTAAGAACCTCAATTATAAGGATCAGGTCGAAATATTTTACCTCTACTTGATGAAAGTTTCATGAATTTTCTTACCAGTTTGCATAAAGCATCCAGTATTTATCCAACTAACTTAATTCGTTTTAGTTCAATAGTTATATCATCATATTTATTTATAAGTTGGAGTTTCCAATTACATTACATTACATTACAACAGACACAGTACACGACTTTACATTCTGTATAAAAACTTAATGAAACACTAAAACGACAAAACCAAGTCTAGTCACTTATAAATATTAATAATATCCAACCAACTGTTGGTTACAACCATTTTATCGAAAAAAGGTGTGAAAACTTTCAAAACCTCGTTAAATGTTCACAAAATCAAAAACACGGCATTCAGAATAACAACAGAAAAAAACTATAATAAAGGGACTGCTACGGGAGTGTTGGGTGGGACTTGGGAGACAAGAATTCTTAGAATGTGCCTGAAAGGCGTGTTTGGTTCTAAATTCTCATGGTTGTTGAGCCTCATGCCTAAATCAGCGTTGGTAGGAGGAATGTTGGTCAATCCCCCTACAGCCATTTTTTCTGATCGTATGTTGTTTGTTATTCTTATTGCCATTTTATACTGTTTAAGCTGCTTATAGATGAGGAAAACATTTCGTGAAAAGGCTAGTTGCTCACTTTGTTTTGAACAAACTAATGCGAAAATGACATGTTCCATCAAATGCATATGGGGCACTATTTTGTAATATCCCTTGCCAAGATCAGAATCTATACCAAACACAACCTTGATTGTTTTACCAAATCAGCTTAAGTTCATCTAAGCTGTAAATTAAGAGTTAATCTTTTAAAAGCTCAATCTATTTTTTCCATGTTTGCTCAAAGGACTGCTTTTGACTCGTTTTTTGATCAATAAGAATCCAGAAACGGAGCGATTAGTCTTACTAATTTATACAATTTTCACTGCACTGAAAATACCTGAAAATACACAGACCCAAAGCAGTATGTTTGACTAATTTTGTTACTTTCAATTTTTTACTTTTGTAATTTTGATTCAATTTTGTCCTGTATCATGTTTACAAATTAACGACTAGCCAAATAACGAATGAGACTCCCCTTACATTGGGTCATCAAGATAAGTAGTAAAAGTAACAGGTACCACTGTCCGGTTCATTGTACTCCTAAGGGTACAAGTAAGTAAGTAAGTAAGTAAGTATGTAAGCAAAAACAAGCCTTGATCAACTGTGACTCTTGTGGTTTATGCTGTGAACAAATTGGCAAAATTGGTTCAATTTTTTGTGCATGCGCACTAATATTTACAGTTTACACCAACATTTTTTAAGCGAAACAGTAAGTCAAGTAAGTTTTTGCAAAGTGTTAGGGACTAAACCGTCTAAACGAAGTACGAGTGTGAACTTGGCTTTTCTGTTCAATGCTCGAAATGGTTAGCTTAATTTTTATATAATGCTTTATAACTATAGACTTTGTGAACGCGACCAGTCTTCAGTTCGAAAATCTGGAAAAAACAAAGCAAAACCGAAAGCAAAGTATAAAACCCTTGTTATGCCATGCTAGTATATGGCACGATCCTTACTTTATACAGTATAGTAAAGTTGTGGCCTGATGTTTACTCTGCGCTCATAGGTTATGGGCCCAGTGAATTGTGTTTCTTGACGTGCTTTTGGTCCGAATGGCGGCGAATTCGGACTCTGGACGTATTGAAAAGTTCAATGGAACTAATTTTGGTTACTTATCGTGTCGCCTTGTATAGGACATGTGGCCTTGTACTTCTGATGGACACGCGATTTACATAATATCGTTGCCTGTTTCTAGGGCTATTATGTGAATATTATTCGGTTCCAATCCTAGTTCAGTCTGCCAGTTAGTAGAATAGCGAGTTTGCAAAAAAGTCAGTGACACAAATACTTATTTTGAATCTATCATTTAATTAATTAAACTCGTGACCAACTGATTGACTACTGTCTCGTGACGTGATGTCTGCCTTTATCACATCAATTATGACAATTGGCATTTTACAAAGCTCAAATTCAATTAAATATAACACGTGAGTATTTAACCAAGATCTGATCATACCCAACTTGCTTAAATTATTGCCTTGAAAGATAATAAAATTCTAAGCCTATTATTAAATATTAAGAATGCAGTTTCATCTAGTTATGCTAAGCAAAGAAGCGACAATGCTAGCGAATCTTAGGCGTTGTTTGTTTAAGAAAACTAAATCTTTTCTTAATAGTAGTATTAAGTATTACTTTTAAGAATACTTAGTGATTCTGGGTTGGACAGGTCATAAGACTGTTTGGTTTAGCATTAGTATAAATACTAAGATTCGAATTGATTTGGGAACACTTCTTCGACGATTTTTGGTTAGGCGGTTCAGAAAACACTCCTTATTAAGCTTAGGCTTAGTTCTTATTAGACAACACTCTGATACCCAACCTTTCCTACTCAATTGACTGTATGTTAACAACGGATTTTAAAAACGTAGGTCTAGCAGATCAGTTATCAGTTGTACTTTTAGCATTATGTATTGGATCGGAGCACTAGCCACTAATCATTATGAATTATTTGCGTACCTACTTCATTTCGAACTGAAGGTTAATTCAAGACAACTTTTGTGCAATAACTCTCTCCGCTCTAAAATAGTTTGTACGTACCCTGGACTGAGGCAATTTGCACTATATCAAATTTTCTGCTGTTACTTGAATTCGATCGACACTTGAGGCTAAGCATCAAGTATTTAGTTTTAAGGTTGGGATCAAAATTGTGATCTAGCCCATGATTCGCTTCAAAAGGTCTCCTCACTATCCTCAACGTGAACTACCTAATGGGCTAGTTTTCATCGTCGAATGGCCTACTGGTAGTTCTCAACCAATCTATGATAATGGTGGTCGTCAGCTAGCTGGGACTATTTAGCTAGTTGCTATTCAGGCCACAGCCATTTGTAACTATATTCTTACCATTACGTTAAAATAATTGCTTATTAACTAGTTTCTTAAAAAAAGTTTTTAATTGCTTTTACTGCTGGTCGTTTAAAACTTGAATGTAGAGACAAGGTGGTTTTGGATAGTGATAAATTCTATTAGACAATCTATTTTAGCAGGGCTTCTTCCGTCCGTTTTCATCCAGACTGGTTTACCGTCTCCTCAGCACCCTGATATTACCTCAACTGCCCATTTCACGCCTGTGGTTAAGTACAACTGGTATGATATTCACGTATCGTATTTTTTTACCCGTGCGCTACGTGATCTGTAGATATAGGTTCAGCATCGTTATAAATTAAAAACTAGTAATCCAGTTAGCGTACTCAAAAGTTATCTCGCAACACACGTTTAAATTGCTAAGATGCTTTGCTTTGTGCTCCCGCAACGGGTTCGAATAAAATGTAGAAATTAGGTATATAAATTTATTTTACAGAGCATAAAATATTTAAACTTCTGCAGCATATTCTGCATCATATCTAGTGAACCATATTTTTGCTAGAGATATGAGCTACCCAGGTCAAAAATCAAAGTTCTCCAATTTTGCTTATTTTCACATATGTATGTTACTCCCCTAAGACACCCCAACCTCAGATAAGAATAATTAAGCTTGAAGGTGCACTTTTGGTCCAGTGCGTTTGTCAGTGTATTTACATAGGTACGCAAAAAAGCCTAAAAGTAGCCCTTAGTTGGACAGTTCTAACACAAACCACATCAAGCCAATCAGGCTGAAACTTTGCACAGTAACAGGTCACATGTATGCGCAAAATAGTATGATCCGGATTTTTGATAGGTATTTTCAATTCTGAAATCGAGTGCGAAATGTGAAAACATGGCCGTGTTTTTGGCCCGCCAAATCTGAGTGATTTTACATTTGGCGTCACTGCTCAGGCCATGGGCAATTTAAAAAAATGGATCATAGAGGTTGAGATATAACATTAGGCTATCGAATCATGTAAAAATCAGCGTCAGTATTAACAAAAATTTCGAGTAAAGGAATGCTTTGTGAGCACAAAAAACTTTTTTTTGCGCCTATGATTTACACGTAAAATTTAATTTTTGGGAACCCCTATTTAAAAATTGGCAAAAGTATTGGTTCCAGTTTGTTACATCTGCGATGCGCCTTCCCTGGGGCTACATTGTGTGCGAATCGGAGAACCTAAACTTTTCACTTATACAGGTACCCTTAAGTGTCAAAATTATGGCTTAAATTTTTGAAAAAGTAAAGTTTTCTAAAAAATATATAACACAGGAATATTGGAAGATGCTGCTTTATAGCTGTCATTTTTATGGCTGCTATTGTTATAATGTTCAAGAACAGAATGGAACAAACAATAGAAACTTCAAGAACTTCTGAATTTTGTAAAAGAGGGCCCATTAATTGTAACAAATGAGAATTTTAGATTCTAGAAATCAGTAAAAAGACGCTAATCGCAAGTGTTTGTTTTAAAAGAATGTTTTTGACAGACGAAGCCTGTGTGATGTCAAACTCAGCTAAGCCTTGAACCATTGTTTCCAAGTTTGCGCAGGTTTGCAGATTGTATAAATAGATTCTGAAAATTTTGACGTACGTCCATAAAATTATTTTGACGTTAATACTGATTTTATACAAAGTACAGCTTACATCCATATGCTAGAAACAATCATTTAGTGGGTGTTAATGCTCTTATTTGTTCTATTTTGGTATTGCTTTTTACTTAACTTTACTATATAAAGACACCTCAAAATAATCATTGATGCCTAAATGCCTATGGCTAAATTGTTTGCAGCAGACTTGAATGCTTTACTTGCCTTCAACAAAATCACGTCTAATGTTTAATCTTAACCCAGATCTATGTTTAGCTTGACAATCTTCCAGCCACAATAGACACTTTTTTGTTCTCTACCTCGGCGAACTAGGACGAAATCCATTGCGTACAGTAGTTTGTGTTGTCAGGCGTTGTACCAAAAGATTCGTCAACATTCTTCAGAACAACAACAAACACAATATATTCCATTGTAAAATGTTTTAGGTAGTTTTTAAGCACCATGGGATAACTTATACTTTAGTGTTTGTGAACTTAAATTTTTGGACTCCTGAGGGACTCTAGAAAAGCCCTTGAGTTACTGAAGTGGGCCGGCCCCTTGTAAAGCGGATGGGAATACAGTAAAACACACCGAACCTCTGAAAAAGAAGAAGAAAAAGAAAATAGGATTGTCATATCCTACAAACTACACTCAGAGTTCAAACACGAAATCATGCGTATAAATCGGTACCTTATAGAACGCCTACCAGTGCTATATGATCATAAATCATAATTCTAATTGACTTGTTGTGTCCTTGTTTCGCGGCTCAACGGACAAGCGAGAGGCTGTAAGTGCATATGTAAGAAAATGCATTCATTCTACAGTTATTTCAATGAAAAACAAAAATTAGGAGATTACAGGTTAGGAGATTAGCGATAAAACGGCCCAAGCATTTTTATTTACTTTATTTTTCTTTTCTGATCTATCTAACTAAACACTTTGAGATCACCATATGTGAGCCATCAAGCGTAAGGTATAAGTCGGTTTCTGTTTTAAGTCTCCAAGTAGCAATTATTGTACAATTTCGTGTATCAATTCATACTAACAAACAAAACCAATGTAATTTCTTGTAATTAATCACTAATTTCTTGTTAGTCAACAACACATGATTAGTTACACAGATCGTGGTATTTCTGCGTAACTAAGATTGCAGCGTGGATAATGATATGTCAGTACTCAGTTGTAAAGTAACGATAACTAAAATGGAGTGAACAAAAGGTAGTTAATAGTTATGATGTGCAGCAATCGAAGTTGAATTAGAGTTTCATTTATCATGAATAACCGCCAAAATTAATGGAATTTCCATTGGAAGAATATAATACTACAAATTACTTTATTTCAGTTCATTTGTATTTTGGCTAGTTATATATTAATCTAAATTTGATTAAGTATATAAATATGTAGTTGTTTTGTTTCTCAATTCATTTAGAAATTTTTATGCTTAACTTTTCGTTTGAAAACGTTGTGACCTACAACAAAGCAACTCATGTAATAGCGTTTCTAAAATTTTCATTTAGTTGACTGTGAGGAAAAACTAATAGTTATTCATCTTTTTCCGTAGGTGATAATATTCCTTCTCGTACACTGTCATTTAAGCGATAAAAAATAATAGTTTTAAACAGTTATTTTGAAAATAGCTTTTAGTCGCATTTTCAAATTTCTTCTTGCGAATAACATATATTATATACTAGGTATATATTTGGTTAAAACTGTCATTCAGTATTTATCCGGCTCTAAAATCTCTAACATGTCTAACAAAATAAATTTATTTATCATTACCAATGAGACAATCTACGCGATGCTCTATAAATAGTATCTGACATCAGTTCTTTTTGCGTTATTAATAATGTTACATTACTCGTAGGAAATTTTTTTGATGACATTTACTGTTTGAGGCTTGGGAGGGTTTTAAGCATTCAGTTTCTCTGTCGACAACAGTTGCCACTCATTAATGCGTGTTCTGCTTAGTTGTCAATTTTCATGAATTTAGAATATAACCTACCGACAGCCAAAAAAGTTTAAATATGCAGCTTTTCGTGATTTCTGAGTTTTCACACAAAAGAATTTTCAAAAAACCTTTGTCACGAGAAAAGGCTGATGTGTGTGTTTGTAATCTGGATTTAATTCCTCGCTTTCAGCATTAGTACACAGCTTAATCCATTAGTGGTATAAAACAGAACAACGAAGTGATTCACTGGATTCAACACGATTGTACCAGTTTTTGATCCAATGTAACTGTTGTTTTGCAGTTAGCCGCTGCGTATATACTATAGTGCAAAGCTCTTCTATGCTGAGCACGCAAACTCCAGTGTGATCTGGCTGCTAGGTCAGCAAATTACACAGTTTTTGTGATCGTGTGTGTCAGTTTCTGTACGTATATACGTAGGTAGCAGCAGGCTGCGATTCCATTAGGATGTACATCTAGTGCTGACAAATTTTGTGGACAGCACAGTGTATTATGACGAAACCTGCTCCATCATAGATTGTATATCAGCGCCAGTGAAAAGACCTGCCGCGTCCCATTTCGTGTGACGGGCAGAAGTGTCCCTTTACCCCAGACCTTTTTTCTCTCCTCTTGCATTTTTTATGTTTTCTTTATCTCAATTTTTGGGTCGTAGTGTATTTTAGGAAAAAAAGTAACTTTGGTTCTAAAATAGGCCGGAAGAAATTGTGAATGCGTAAATTTTTAGTCACCACCGAACCCGGGTTTTTGACCAAGATTAGCAATTAGGTACCGAACTACACTCACACATGTACAATTTGCTGACGGAAATGTTTCAAAAACAGAAATAAATAGTATAATTGACAGTTACCTAGAAGACATGTTTAGTTAAACATGCAGACTTTTGAAAACTTTAGTGTCGCGTTTTTTATTCGAAGAATATCTTCAGCACCACAAGAATGTCACAACGGACTCTATCGCGAACAAATTTAACTTTACTCGCAAAATGTGCTTGTTGCAAGCAAGCATTTTAGCATTGGCTGCTAATATTTATGTTGACGAAGCACCTAGTATCGTAAGAGTTAATATTAACTTAACGTTTGTTAGAACCATCTATAGCATAACAAACAATTTACCTTTAGCACAATTTTGTTGAATCGCAAAACGTTAATTCTCTGCATAGATTGCGCAGACTTTTTTACTTCAGTTACATCAATGCAAGCAAGGAACCATTTCGTGGGTTAGTCAAAATAACCGCACATTTAAGCTGAAGCTATTATTGTATTTTACTGGTTTCGCTTATTTTACGTGTCGTTACCCTATTGTGTGATATTTGGCTCACCGAGTCATCGATCGGGCTTGAAATAAGATATTGGTTTATGTTGGTACTTTTGATTACAGGAAGGTTTAATCTGGCACGATATAATTTCTCAGCGTTGTAAAATTGCAAAAAAAAGTTTTTCCTGTCGCTACCTCAGTAGCGACAGGACTTTACATTTGTTTTGCCCTACGTAAATTACACGTCTTACGTGTATTCGCTGTGGCAAATTTGTGTGCGTGTTTGTGTGTCATTTTTCTATAATGTGTGAGCTGGCCTAGGCAACCAGCTGGCTGGCTCAGTTGTGTTGTTGGTAGCTAACTTACTGTAGGGCCGAAATGGCCAAATTAGGCGTTTTTCAAGGTTTTTAAGCTCTAAACCAATTTTTTTCATTGACTGGCGCTTTAATTATCCAAAACTAGGTAATGAATTAAGTTACTTCCAGAATTATTCAAAACCAGCAGAAAAAAACAGTAACAATTGTCCCAAAACTAGGTAAAACGCACCTTGACCGTAGTTTCAAATATGTTTGACAACAACTTGCTAACCACAAAATCTTGCCTAATCATATTTTGGCATAACGGTTTTATCGGTAAATAGTTATTTGAATACCACATAGCAAACTACCTATATTTACTTTTACTACAAATTAGTAAGACGGACTTACAGGTTTTCGTTTCAATTTGGTATCGGGTTGGCCACGTGAGAAAAGTGCAAATCAAGTTTTGTCGTTAATTTTTAAAATAGCTTAATCAGGGGTGGACGCGGGTCAAAATTTTCGACTCGCGAGTCGCAACCCAACAAAACCCGCGGCCTGACACTCGTGGGTAACCCGCGACCCAACCGACTCGCGACCCACTTTGACCCACCATTCTTTATAATGTATGTAACCTACCTGATGATTAATTGTTTCAGCTGAGGGCTTACCATATATAATTGGCACAGTATGCATTGTACATTGTTCACATGACACATTATCACTTTGAACAAATTACGGCACCAAAATTCAGAGTCTCACGTGGTATTTTTTTAGCTTTCGCGGGTCGGAAAAAAATTTAGCGACCCGTGCAGCCTGAAGTAGGTACTCGCTGGTTGACCAACGACTCAAATTATTCTACCCAACCAAACCCAACCCGCGGGTACTAGCGGGTACCCACGACCCGGGTCCACCCTTGGGCTTAATAAGAATAAGAATAATAACTAATTAGGGCTCCATGACTTGGGGTTGTGGTGCAGTGTTTAGCATTCTCCTAGTCCACACAAAAAGTCCAAGGCTCGATCCTCTACACCTTTTTTCATTCGTTTTTCTTTTTTTTAAACAAAAAACAGAAATTTTTTTCTACATACTATTACGTATTGTATGTAACTTCATTTGAGTGGAAATTTAAAAACAGTTTTGCAAAAATACTGAAAAAACCTTTCTGAAACTTGAAACAATGTGAGCGACAGGTTAAACTTCTTTTGAAGGGAATTCTTCCCGCTGATGTCCTTTCTACCGATGATACAGTTGCTCTGAGAACTACTACTGTTGGTCATAACTAAATGCTGCTGTGGCCATGGATCAAAACTCAATAAATTTTGCATAAAATTGCTGCTTGTTGCAACCTGCTTTGGCCAAAACTGCTTTGGTGACACTACTACTTTAGGTATTTTTCACTATAAAACTTCTCCCACCGTGTGACGTACAATTTTTAGTTCAATTTTTTCATGCCCGTGGCTGTTTTGTTTGTTTCTAATTATTCAAGGATAACATTGTAGCTCAACAGTAATAGTTAATGGTGATGAAATGACGTTGTTTTCCGATCCGTAACGACTCTGTTAAACTAATTAGTCGGGCTAATGAGATGCAAACATTATTAACTCTTGGCAGCCAACAATTTCGTTTTTGAAAGAAAGACGGCTGCAAGTCACACTGCAGAGTAATTGGATGGAAATTGGTAAATAAGCTTATCCTTTAAAGCCCTATTCTTATTATTCCGTTCTTGCATATTCATGAATATTCATAAGGCTACTCCTGCGTCAAAAAATTGATAATTTTAGTATAACTAAATTAATATATTAGAAAAACATGACAAGATATGTTTAATTTAATAAAAAATTATTAGAAAAAAATCATTTCAACAAATGTATATTAATAAAGAACGTAAGAAAAATTGATAACCTGAAAATAAGTGAAAAATTTATACTTATCAGCCTAGTTACATAAACTCGGCTACAGAAGGTTTGTTGTTCTTGAAGTTGAGATTCAAATCTTATGTTCAGGTTAGTTTTTGTTCAAATTAAATGACCAGTTGGTAACTTTTGATTGTCTTGTTTTATGTTCCTGGTTTATTAACCTTATTGTTTTACCCGCCTTGACAATTTTGACATTTCTAGGGCAATTTTACCCTCTTGAACCGGCATCAACTATTAGAGCTTTCACTAAAACGTCTTTCAAAATTTCTGGTAGCGTTAGTCATTAACAATATAGGTATATACTTAGGATCAATAACAAACATTTCTGAACCTGCTTTTGCAAATTTTTTGTTTTCAACAATTTTCTGGAGTCTTTTTTCGTACCTACCTTTTAAGTAAGCCTGCCTTTGACATGCGTGCATCACAATTACATTGCATTTTTGTGACATTGCCATTTGCCAGAATACAGTTATAAACCCCTGTTTCTGTTAGTAGTCGGTACTCGGTGCCTACATAATAGAGGTTGTTCTCGTTCTGGGGCTGTAATAACCTGACCAAATGTAACCAACTTACAGACGTTCTTAAATTTTAAGTTAATGTTAGGCTCAGGGAAACATTACTTTACTTCATAGATACACTTACACAATTTTTCACCATTGTTTACCAAATTTCCAACTGTTTAGTGGCCCGACACCTCTAAAATTGTTGGCGACACGGGTGGGGTCGACGGACATCAGTGACATCCAAAAATTGCAGGACGGATATTTTGTTGCTTTCGCTTCTTGAAGTTCTATGTTCCTCGTGATTTTTAAGCGGCTCAAATTAGTGCTAGGTTTGTGCGACAATTCGCATTGTTTCTGAAACTGTATTTGAAAGTTTAATTGTGCGTACGCTTATGTGCGTATTAATACGTCATTTATGTCGATGTCTGATTCAAACAAGCAGCTGTCACAAACCGTTTTCCGGTCACTTCCAAACGCTTCAAAAACTGTTACTGTCATTTGTGTGGTAGATTTGAGTGATTTCAGTGGGTGGTAGAAATTATAGCTGCAGATCTTGCGTAGGTACAAGATTTTTGACAGACTTAGCTACGCTTATATATAATATAAAAGAAAATGTAACAAAAATAATATATGCATTATTGCTTCAACGTTTTGGTTTGTTAGGTTTTTAACTTTTTCTGTACTTTGAGTGATACACTCAAAAGCAAGACACTTGGTTTTTCTCATAAAGGACGTTTTGAATAATGAGAAATAGTGATTCAGTCTTTTGCACAAAATAAATACAGAAATAAATTTTCTATTATTAAATTTTACTTTGTAAGCAATTTTAGTAGCTAGTTCTTAGTCCGATTCGACAGAACGCACGCGCACTCAATTTTGCTCTGCTTTGACGGGTGAAATCTTTAGTCAATTACAGCGTTACTGATTGGTGTTTAATAATGTTTTTTATTTCCAGAATCCTGGCAGAATGGTTACAGCCTCATATTTAATAGTGCTATTGCTATTCTTATCCCATTTCTCGAACTCTTTTGGCTTCGGCGAGGAAGCATTTAAGGATTATTTATATACTTACTACGGCTCGCCGGCCCGCCGTGTTATGCTCAGCGTCGGCAAAGCAGCCGAAGAAGTGGCGTCCAAAAATAAACCTCCAAATGCAACTAAAGAACAGCTACGTCAGCTTTGGATTTTGAACCCTCTTCCATCGCTATTTAAGAAACACTCGAAAATCAAGGAAGCCGTTCGCTCAATCAAAAAAGCACTGGCCAGGGAACGAATGCAACTGTTGGAACACATGATGATGCATAAACAAGCGTAGTGGCGGATTGCTGTGTTGTGTTATGATGTGTACAATGTACATAGTAAAGTATTGCTATTGTGAGATATCGCAGTCTGACTGTAGTTTAAGTTTAGACGATTTTAAAATA
>JASANF010008965.1:0-19201 GCA_030248245.1 Trissonchulus sp. WLG1_4
CCCCCATTTAGGGCTCCCAGTCTAGCATGGTAGTAATATTCAAGGCCAGTGTCTAGCCCGTAGTAATATTCAAGGCCAGTGTCTAGCGTGTTAGCCTATGTTAAAACGCGGGAGCAAATTCCCCCCCTCCCCCGCTAGAGGGGGCGGGGGGGGGAAGTTTGCTCCCCCAATTTTCGGCTCCCAAAACAGCACATTCTGTCGCCTCTATACTACTAACTTGTCTGTATCTGGTCATATTGATGAGTTAAAGAACCTCGAAAATGGCATCTGACAATGATTTATAAAATTTGTCCGAAATCGTTAATGGCACTCCATTTGGCGGAGAATCAGTAAATGCTAAAAATATACGGTATACATCATGAGAAAGCCTGCAAAATGTACTATCTGAATGTTCAATAGTTTGACTCTACTAGTTGATGTTTTCGAGTTATGGAGCCTCAAAAATGGTATCTGACACTGATTTCTCAAAATTACCCGAAATCGTTAATGGCACTCCATTTGGCGGAAAATCGGTGGTTGCTAAAAATATACAGTATACATCATGTGAAAGCCTGCAAAATGTACTCTCTGAATGTTCAACAACTTTTCTGTACCTAATCACGTTGTCGAGTTACAGAGCCTCAAAAATGGCCTATGGCAATGATTTTTATAGCGTAATTAAACTTTGTAGTTGTTTAAATTGGGTACTGCACCGAATGGTCTGACAAAGCAGAGTAATCTAGTCCGTACCCTATTGGAGTGTTGGATTAAGACGGATATCCTATACGGTACCCTATTGGAGGGCCGGATTAAGTGGGATATCTTATCCGGTACCCTATTGGAGGGCCGGATTAAGGTGGTAGTTGCGTTTTCGAGGTTTTTGTGATTTCTATGTAAACTTTGCGCCACCAGTACTCAAGTTATAAGTGACGCCTGAGCATGAATTTTTGGGACAGTACTGTAAAGGTCAAAATCCCCAGGCATGTCTCTCACTTTTTCGAAATTTCACCTGTGGACGTTTTTAGAGGGTTTTAATTACAAGAACATATCGTAAATTTTCGGTGCGTTTGCTTTTCAGCTATTTTCTCAGTAAATTGACTAGTTATTAAAAAAGTGGGGGACATGCCTGGGGATTTTAAACATGTCAAAAACCTTACCAACTTTCAGCCCCAACAGGTAATCGTATGATTCAGAGCTGTGGCGCAAACTTTTTGTAAAAAATTTTAATACTTTGGAAAGGACCTTTCTTTAGTCGCTTATATTAGAAAGAAAATCATAGGTTAAATTTCAAGGCATGTCATACATTTAGGAAAGATATTGTTCTACCTAAATGCAAAAGACCTCTTGTGATTTGAATCTGTAAACGCTGAGCTATGTCTTTTTAAAAAAACACCTAAAAACGCAATTACCCCCTTAAGTGGGATATCTTATCCGGTACCCTATTGGAGGGCCGGATTAAGCGAAATATCTTGTTCGGTACCCTATTGGAGGGCCGGATTAAGCCCGAGCGTCCCCAATTCCGGGCAGATTAAACCCGAGCGTCCCCAATTCTGGGCCGGATTAAGCCCGAGCGTCCCCAATTCCGGGCAGATTAAACCCGAGCGTCCCCAATTCTGGGCCCGTCCCCGTCCCCAACCGGGGGCGAAATGGTGGCCCTATACTACTTATGTTGCCTTTTTCACTCCATCTTGTAATCAAGTAGGCACCTAAAAGTGATATAATGACGTGAATTTAATTTCTACACAGTAAATCATCACTTGCTTAGCAGTTAGCACATGTTGGAACTGTAAATCTTTAGTCAATAACTTACTTACCTGGCCAAAGTTGTGTTACTGTTTGAGGTTAAGCCAAAGTTGACTATGTTTGATGACCAAAGTTTGTAATATTAGTTTTACTGTTGCCTGTGTTTAGTCAATTCTAACATATATGTAGTAGAGAAGCTAAATGTGAACCAGCCCTAATATGCACCATTAGCGTGTTCACATGCATGTAACTCTCACTGCGATGCAAGTCTCGTCTAAACAAGCATGTCCTGCGAGTAAAGTTTCACCAATTTTCGATAAAGTTTAACCAATGTTCGATGGAGTTCGTTACGTATGTTACGTTACGACATGCTTTGGTAAAATGCCGAGGATATTCTTCGAATATAAAACGCGGCAAAAAACGGCAAGTTGAAACCGCTTTTAGAACTTGCACGTGTTGTGCAAATTGTCAGCTGGTAAGTTAACTCAGCCGTTGACCTTGTTGCACGGCATGCATAATCGCATAACCACTAGTCGTGCCAAAGTACGGTTTGCGTACGGCCTGTGGAAAGTGGAGCTCGAAGTGTTCTGGTACCGATGCGCTTATAAACAATCTAGGAAGCGTTGATGCAACAGGTTTCGTCATTACGGCACTCTGTGCAAAATTTTTCAGCACTTGACTGACATGCAAGCGGGATTACACTATTACAGTACACATGATATATTTACAACACTATACGCTGGGTCCAAGATTAACACACACACTGAACACACACGCACACACAAGTCACAAACAATGCATTTTTACGACCTACCGATATTTACAACGCAAGTAACACAGGGAGAAGCAGATACATGCAAATCGAGCTTCTGTATTATAGTATATACGCGCGGCGGCTGAGGCCGCCGCGTAAAAATTACACCAAACGACAGAGGAGTCTGACCACTATAATTGACAAAAATTTCAATAGAATTCATGCAAGAAGCAATGTACAGTACGACGACATCACCTCAAGGTTGCGAACCCAGCAGACAATCCACTCCACCACGCAGCTCTGATTCTTCACGTAAATTAATAGTTATGATCAAGAGTACATAATAGGATGTCCTATTATGTACTCTTATGATATATTAGAAATATACGATAAAACTGCGTGCTTCTATACTGGCACAACTTATGTGCTATAGAACTGCAAGATAAGTTCGCAGTTATGCATAAGCAAACATGAAGTCCACGAATTAATCTTTATTTAGTACCTACATTCAAGTTCCGACTGCCGAAAGTTTTGGGCTGAGATTTTGGCGTTTCAATGGCTGTAAAAGGAGAGGCATTTCATGGGCAATACGCAAATTAAGAATAAAACTTTAGCTGACCCAACAGGTTTACGATGGCCTCTGGCATGTGCTTGATACTTACTGAATACTTTTCCCGAACAAGAACTTACGGACAAGAACGAACCGGGCTAAGTGACAAAATATGCGTTAAATAGGGCTGAATTTCTCTTCGGGGTAAATCTTCCGGGGGGAAGATTCACCCCGGGGTGTTTCTTTCGGGGGGAAGGTTTACCCCGGGGTGTTTCTTCCGGAGGGAAGTTTCACTCGGGGGAAGACTTACCCCGTGACACCGGCTGTACTAACACCTTCACCCCATACCCTCCTGTGTTGAGCTGTGACCAAAAGCATAGCTGTAATAAATTACTGTGCAATGCAGCAATACGTACCTGAAGAAAAAATAAATCCTATCCTTATTGTGACGTAATAATACGCAAAACATCTCAATCTCCACTTTGCATCAGAATTTATTAGGTATTTACAAAATTACAAGACATTGTACACACAATTAATAAATAAACAGTAATTTATGTTTCATTTTAATTCATAGTCTATATATACAATGAAGGCCCGGTTACTAGACGGTACCGGTTACTTTTAGTCGTCACATTTGTGAAATTTACAAACGTTAAAATCGTTCTGCTGAATGCATCTATAATGTGATTATTGCTCTTTTACCGCCACAAAGATATATTAAAAATCACTTCAATTCTAAATCTAAATTTCTGGGTAATTGGATTTTAAGGTATTATAGCTCAGTGCTTACAAATTCAAACCACAAGCGGCCTTTTGCACTAAGTAGAACGATATGTTACCAGCTAAATGTATACCAAGCATTGGAACTTGACCGTTGATTTGTTTCCAGTACAAGCGACTAAAGAAAGGTCCTTTCCAAAATATTTGATTTTTTACAAAAAGTTTGCGCCACAGCTGTGAATCATACGACTACCTGTTGGGGATGAAAGTTGGCAAGGTTTTTGACATGTTTAAATTCTCCAAGCATCTTTCCCACTGTTTTGATAACAGCTAGTCAATTTACTGAGAAAATACAACAGCTTCAAAGCAAACGCACCGAAAAGTTAACATCATTTCTTGAAATGAAAGCCCTTTAAAATTTAATGTCCACAGGTAAAAGTTCGAAAAAGAGAGACATACCTGGGATTTTGATTACAGTAATGTGCAAAAAATTTTGTGCTCAGTCTTCATTTTCAACTTGAGTTCTGTGGGCGCAAAGTTTACATAAAAATCACAAAAAACCTCGAAAACGCAACTACTACCTTAATTGCAATTTTAACGCAATAAAAGACAGTAGTACATTTCGATAAAAAACAGTGCTAATGTTTCGACCGGAACGACAACAATAGTAAAATCAGAGTTAAAAAACCAAAAATACCACAATCCGCGGGCGGCGTTAAAAATGTTCGTCGTTGAAACTTTTTTCAACGACGAGCATTGGTCTTTTAGAACGTTTTTATGTTCTACATAACCAAAGCTCGTTCAAAAAATTTTCAACGGCGACATTTCTAACAGAGCTCGAGACAACAATTTATATTTAATAGGTTAAACATTTTCAACTATGAACATTTCGCTTCGATAAACCGGGCCCAGATCAATCTCTGTTGCGAATTTCAGCCCGATATTGTCCACACAGGAAATGATGCTATGTGGGATATATCCGAAGAATACAGGCCAGTATGACGGTCATATAGCGGTCCCAGGCTGCAGCTAGAATCGCGCCGCCCTGCTCTGACCTGCAATACTCTAGACATTGGGGCGAGACGGTCTTCTTAAGCTGGTTGGTGGTAGTTCCAGAATCTTCGTTTAAACCTTTTTCAGACAGATCTATAAACTATGGGTTACGGAGAGTGGAGACTACATGCAACAATGCCCAGAGCATAATGTGAACTGTGAAGGCCAGCTAGTAGCTACCACGTCGCTGCTCAGCCCCAATCATCGTGATCTATTAAGCTTGGTTCATACTCGTCCTTGTCCTTTTGTCCCTAAGCATTTTTAAGAAAACTAGCTGGCCAAATTAGCCGACGTTTTGCATGAGGGATGTTAGTGTCGACAACCCACAATAGTTCGCAGATACAAAAACTTCCACGAAACGATTTGCTTTCAAATAGATGACCCAAAATTGTTCTTGTCCATATCCCCATGTCCTTAAGGACAAGTATGAACCGGGCTTTAATGTCCATCAATTTATTAACATAAAAAAGCAGTGATACACTGACACAGACACAGCATCACGAAACACGGGAGAAAACGCTAGAAAAAAAACTGAACGGTTTAGTCACGTTTAAGCCCGGTTCATAGTTGTCCGTAAGGGCTGTCCGTGTCCGAGTCCGTGTCCGTGTCCGTAAGAGTAGTTTGATTCACAGTTGTCCGGATGTCCGTAAGAACTTGTCCGTGAGTGTCCGTAAGGGCTGTCCGGATGTCCGGAAGACAAGTTGAATTCAGTTCAACTTTTGTCCGTGTCCGTAAGGAATTAGCCAATCAGATTATAGCCTTTATAGTCACGTGTAGGTGCGAGTACATAAAATTCCTCCGCGCATTGCAAAATTTTGTTAAATTGGTCGTAATTTCAGCTCTGTAGCTTCATTTTAGTGTGCTGAGAACGTTTTTATTGATTGTTCCAAGCTTGCATTTTTACACGCTTGGTACACTGCAGAATGTGTAGGCGTTATTTTATTATGCATACTCAGTGTCCGTAGAAGTATGAATTAATGCTGCTGCGGACACGGACGGACACGGACACATGTTACGGACAAGCTTCCGGACACGGACACGGACTCGGACACGGACAACTACGGACAGTTCCGCACTACTATGAACTAGGCTTTAGTCCCGAAGTGACCAAAAAAACACGTTTAGTTTCGAAGTGACCAAAAAACACATTTTACAAGATCTTAAGTCATTCGCACCGGAATCTTTTTCCGACTACGCCACTAATAATCATACTCAACTAATACCACAATTGCCTACGCACCCCTGCTGTGTTGTTTCTCTGAGAGCTTGGTGAATGCTGCTTAGCACGGCTTGCACGTCATCCGTTTCCCAGCCAGCCTGGCGACACGGCTCCACAACCTGAAACAAAAACAAACAAACAATACCCAATCCCAAAAGTACTTCAAAATCTGACTAAGAAAACGTGCGATATGGTACGAATCGGGTCATGCGGAATGAAAACCAGTTGTTTTTGCTGTCATCCTTCTTCGATCCATAAATCACGTCATCAGTATTGCTCTAACGGCTCTGCCATTATATTAACCTGTGGTTTTTTAATTTTGTCTATATTTTTATATTTTCTCAAACATGAATTCACTCGGCAGATTGCTACAACATCTAAAACAGTTTCATGTTTATAAACGAGCAAGGTAATTTTTTAATTTTTTTAACATACGAAATCAATTCTGAGAATGTGCAGCTTTATCCGGCGTTGATTTTGTCAAATAAACCTGATATAGTTTTCCCACGTTTTACCTTTTCCCACAGGTCGATGAAAAAGTCCCTGAGTTCTCGACTGTGGTTCAGCTCCACGGCCATGTTCAGCACCACGCGCAGCAAATGCTGGAATCACAACCACCACAGCCAACATTCACACAAAAGGGAATAGCGCCATTCAACAAACAAACGGACAAACAAACCCAAACTTCCAGACAATATAGTGACCCCTGAAAAGCCCACGGGCGTTTACTGTCTCAGCTTCATTGTTATTAGCCTTTGAGCTAGAAATATTACACGAGTTCTGGAAAAGGGGCAAGCCAACCCCAATTCCAGATTACATCACACACCACACCCCTCTCCAAGTTGACTTATCGGGACAAGCTTCGTCTTTGGTGACAGTCTTAGTGATCGAACGGGATTGAAGTTTGGGATCGTGATTTGCTTTCGGGACCGGGATCGGGACCAGATCCGGACTCGGGATCCCGTTTGATCACTAGCACTATACTTTCATCATCCGCGTTGTGTTAATTCCACAAGCCTCCAACTTGTCTGGAAAGGCTAACCTTTTTTACCTTGTAACTGGTTTCTAGGTCGGCAGCCGAAATTTTGCCCAGGCTGCCTCCGCCAAGTCGCTGACACGCTGCACTGAAAAAAGACAAAACGGTCGTAAGCACAAACATTGCTGTATTATAAAAACATGCGCTGAGCACTTTTCATCATTCAGTGGCAAACACACTGGTTTTACGTCAAAAAAGCTAGCCTAAACATTTTCAGAACAACTCACAAACAAAGTGTGACTAGTGCAGATATCTGCATTGCTTCAAAAATAAAATAAAGTTTCCTATCTCATGAATATCTTTCGGCAACCCAGATGTGTGGAACGGAAGGGTACATGATAAATCACTTTTTCAAACCTTCCCTTATCAACTCCCCCTTTCCAATAACAAAAAAGGCAGGGTCCAAAGTTTTGTCAAACAAAGATAAACCAGCCGAACCAAAAGTCAACGTCAATATTACACCCCCGCCTCAAATTTTTGCCTAATTTCGTGTTTTCTGTATTATAATTTTTATACTTCTATATTATATACTTTTTCAGTTCGTCTATCTGGTCTTTGTGCAGCATGGGTTTGATTTGTCTAAGCGCGGTCAGAAAGTCAGGGTCCACGTCCAGCAAAGACGGGGTATCGCCGAGGGGTTCGGGGGGACTGTCGCCGCCAGGGGGGGAACTGGGAGGAGGGGGCGCGGTCCAGTGCTGCAGCATTTGACTGGCACAGTGCAGAAAGTCCGGTAGGCCCAGATGACTGAGTCGCTTTTTGCCCAGCTCAAAGCGGCCCGCCATGAGAAACAGGGCGGCGGCATAGCGACGCGTCAGGGACTCGGACAGCAGATAGTGACGCTGGATTTGACTCCACACCGTCCCGCCGCGAACCTCTTCCAGCGTGCGCAGGATGCGACGAAAGTTGTCCAGCTGACACAAACCACCAAAACTTTAAATACCAACTTAAATTACTTGGGAGTTATAGATATTGATATAGTGTACATATTGGTGATACAGCATTTTCCTGACATGTAAGGATATAATTTAAGTAGATCTGACAATTTACAAGTAACCAAACAAACTAAAAGGATTGTAAAAGCTCATAAATTTAACATACCACGGCAAAGTTTGAGCCACTACAGTTACCTACCAACACGAAGCTCCAGCCCCCCCCCCCCTCTGACCAGAAGACAGATGCTCACTCCGTAATGTATAAAAAGTGGTTCACGAAGCCAAAATCAGAAAGCGAAAAAATAGTTCGGCGCCCGCACCACCCCGAATCAATATTAACTGCCCAGGTAACAACCTAAGATAGAACCATCGGGTGCCAAAAAGAGTAAAGAAGCCAGCCAAAATCATATTCTAAAATAGATGGTGGCAAAATGTTTTAAAAGAACTTGAAAAAAGCACCAAATGGCAAAACGGGATACCAGCAGAGGATTGTTCCAACCTGACGTCGACAGCTTTTGAGCGGAACCCCAGTCTTTTCGGCGACCTCGAGCAGGTCTTTGCGAGCCTTGGCGGTCACTTTCTTGGCCAGCAGTTCCCGAATCACCTCGTCCTCAAACTCGTAGTACCCAAAACATTAAGTAGCCCGTCTGTCTAGAACGTGTGGCCTAAACACGGCCTATTGGCCTAACACGCCATACACAAACACAAACACACAAATCTAGTGGCGGATGCTCATGCCATTGATTAACCATAAAACAGTAAATCATCAAAGTTAATCATCAAAAAGCACATAATAAATCTGGCATCAAAGACCCCAAACGACAAAATATCATACCACACTATAGCAAAGTGAAATGTATATAAGCAATATATATATACAATAGCACTATAAATGAGAGCAAAGTGAAGTGTGATCTACTTGTCAATGAGCAGGGCAGCAGTGTTTGGGTTGAGCGGGAGACAGCCGTGGTGGCGGATGCGCAGGGGGTTGTCCATGCCGCGCTCCAGGACGGCGTAGAAGCGGTACTGACTGGCCACCTCGAACTGCACGCACTCCTCCTCGCCCCCACCCACGCCCCCGCCACGCATCACCTGCCCGCACGCTTCCGCCACTAAACAATCAGTGTGGCGGGGGGTCACAACAACACTGGCAGACCCCCCCCCCCCCAGATTTTTGATTTTAGTATAGCAGGCGAGGAAAAAAACCAGCATTTTCATATTTCGTCATGTAGCTCATAGACTATACGTTTTCACGGGAAACCAAAAAAATCTGTCGTAGGCCTAACCTTACTGTTAGGCCCGTATTCCAGAATTCGATCGCGAAAGTGTCAGTTTGCGCATTTGTGCTCATAATCAACGTCTTTTTGCACTACCAAGTCTTTTGGAGTAGCTACTAGGTTTTTCGACATCACCAGACCATTTTCAAAATGTGGGTTTTTCCCCCACATGGGTTTTTTTTACCCCGTCTAATTTCGGTCATGCCCTCCCTCGTACGAAAGAAGGAGGGACCTGCCACAGCGGTCATGAATAAAGGAAGGGTATAGCAGGCGGGGAAAATAAAACCCGCATTTTCATATTTCGTCATGTAGCTCATAGACTATACGTTTTCACGGGAAACCAAAAAAATCTGTCGTAGGCCTAACCTTGCTCTAAACGCTGGGACCGGTTTCATTTCGCTATCTCTTACCGTTTTTTGGCGGGAAGCCAAAAACTTGCCGGGGAAAAAAACCCATTTGAGGGAAAAAAACCCATGTGGGGGAAAAAAACCCACCCCATAAATCACTCGAAAAGTGTGTTAGCGGTAGTTTTTCAACGCTATGGCCCGTATTCGGAGTAGTAGAGGCCACTGATGCCAAAACTATACGCAGATTTGCTATGGGGCCCCAGGTACACAAGTTTGAAAACTGCCTTCGCAGCCCATTATAAAATTTTGAATTTTCAGATTTGAAAACAAAACACCTTAATTTCGCTTGAAAACGTTGAAAACAACTAAAAAGTTGCGATAATGCTTCAAATGCACGCAAAATGTGCACTTTATGGCTACATTTTACGCCATCGACCCTTGGTGGGGGGTACCGTCAGTGGGTGTGACTGGTCGTGACAGCCATATTTTAATTTTATTCGGTTATTTGGTGTTTAAACAAAAGAAATTAACAGATTATAATTAAAAACATACAAAAAACTGGCAATAGTAGCAGAGAATACTACTTGCCGCTGCAAAAGGACCTCAAAATGACAAAGTCCGACTATTAGGCCCGTATTCCAGAATTCGATCAAGAAAGTGTCAGTTTGCGCATTTGTGATAATAATAAACGTCTTTTTGCACTACCATGAGTCTTCTGGGGTAGCTACTAGGTTTTTCGACGTCACCAGAACATTTTCAAAAAGTGGGTTTTTTTCCCCCACATGGGTTTTTTTTACCCCGTCTAATTTCGGTCACGCCCCCCCCTCGTACGAAAGAAGGAGGGACCTGCCACTGCGGTCATGAATAGAGGAAGGGTAGTCCTCTGTAAAAGTGTTTTTACATTTGAGCTCGCATCTCTTGGTGCTGAGAAACGAGACTCCAAAATTCACCTCCCTTGGAGCCATGTCAGGTCAAAAATGGGGGGGTCCAATTTTTGACTCATAAAAAATACCAGCGAGACCCCTTTTGGATACCGCTTATATACGTTTGCCTAAAGGGACTGTACTATACGCTGGCAAATTTTTAGACCTGTACCACGTACCCAAGTTCCGGAACTGGGGTGGGTTTTTTTCCCCCAAAAAATGGGGTGGGTATTTTTTTCCCCGCCTGCTATAGTCCTCTGTAAAAGTGTTTTTACATTTGAGCTCGCATCTCTTAGTGCTGAGAAATGAGACTCCAAAATTCACCTCCCTTGGAGCCATGTCGGGTCAAAAATGGGGGGGTCCAATTTTTGACTCATAAAAAATACCAGCGAGACCCCTTTTGGATACCGCTTATTTACGTTTGCCTACAAGGACTGTACTATACGCTGGCAAATTTTTAGACCTATACCCAAGTTCCGGAACTGGGGTGGGGTTTTTTCCCCCCAAAAATGGGGTGGGTTTTTTTTCTCCGCCTGCTATATAAGGGCAAGCAAAATTAGAGCCACGGAACAAGAGCAAGCAAAATTCCTATGAAATTTGCTGTTAAATATGGACATTTTACATTTCTATCAAATTTACGCCATTTTTAGCTAAACATTGGTCAAAATTTTCAAAAATTGTTAATTTTAACGCCAAAAATAGGGATGTATTTTTGCCACATTTTCTGAAAAATCGTAATATTTCGCTAAAAGACGGTCATTTTTTGTCTGACTTGGTACAAGAATAGCAAAATGTCGGTACATACATGACCCCCCCAGACTGGGCCCACATGTTAATGTACGCTTGAGACTAGTCGTTTCCGAGCGGCACTGCAGCTGTGAGGGCGGGAAAAACACACCGACTCTGGCAAACCATAATTTTCAGTCTTCCCCAAAGCATAACCCAAAACAAACATTCACGTTCGGTCACAACCAAAGCGGAAACGCAAAGACCTAGCGCTTGTTAAGCTGACACTTGATTTCCCGTCAAAACCGAATGTATATAAATTAGTTGTGGACTCTGGCTACTAAGCCGACAAACTATACTAACCAGTATAGTCATTGAGCCACAGCTGGAAAATAGTCTCGTCCACGATGGCGTTGTTGGCAACCACAAACACGTCCAACTCCATCAAACGCTACTCACTCCAAGACTTTTCACGGACTTTCACTGGAGATTGCTTATAACATGCATATAATTAATTATATATATCTGATGTGACGTTATCATCTTTTCACTTTTGTTTTAATTTTTCTGTCGGAAAAAATTTCTAATACGTCTCCAGTTGACCAAATTCGGTCTAAAAATTTGAAAATTCGCCAATTTTTTTCCAGCGTTTTGTAATTGTTAAAATTGACAAAAACTGCATTTTACGCCACTGTAATATGAAATATAAATACTATATACTAACATATGTATATACGCTTTAAAAATTTTTTCGGTTGAACCCCCCCTTTTTGAAAATGCAAATTTGTGAATAGGGGTTCTATTACAAAAATGCTTCCCTTGAGGTGCTCTACTCCAAAAAAATAGGCCCACTATTTACCTCCCCCCTCAACTGCACTTGATCCAGTAAATGTAGCATAATATCCAAGTGTAGACATGCAGATACAGCATAATGTCTATAGTTAAGCGGGAAAAAAGCCATTTTTATAGTTTCCGTACAATAAAATTTGTCACAGTCAACAATTTGGAACTTTGATTAGTGATCTGCTAACGGCACGTCTATCCGCATCTTGTGTGTCACATTGAAGCTGTAAAATTGCAACATACACCAGCAGCGGTCATTTTGGACGTCGGGAAAAAAAGCCATTTTCGGAAAAAAAGCCACCTGACGGGAAAAAAGCCATGGGCTGTTTTTTATCATAGCAACCTTTACGATGCCGTGTTTTAGAATTCTGACCCAGATAACTATACTGTGAATCAAATGCAGTCGAAAAAAACTAAATCAGTCCAATCCAAGTTTGTAGCATTAACTTCTCCTTAACCCGGCCAAACCTGTAAAAATGATGAAAATGACAATTTTCACATAAATCCATTGAAAAATATCAGTATTTTGTGCGTTTGGAGCACTATGGCTGCATTAAAACACGTTTAGACCTTTTCCCGTAATTAGTATTTAAGGCTAAACATTGTTTACAAATGCCACTTCTGTGAAATTTGATACAAAAAGCTGGGTGAAGCATTATTTGACCAGGTTTCGATACTAAAACTGGAAGGGGCATAACTGCGTTCATGTGCAATATTTCTGGCATTACGACGTTGGGATATGAAGTGCTGGTTGTAGACTGCCTGAAAAAACATTCAAATCTCAATTTAAGCACACACTTTGCGAGAAAATTGATATAGAAAAAGTGGCTTTTTTCCCGTCCCATGTCAAATTGTCGGGAAAAAAAGCCAGGCCATATATATCTGAGAAACGGTAATTTACACGGTGCTAGAGTTAACAAAATAGGATACTACAGTCTCTGATTAGCTCAGCAAAATAAGAATTTCCAGCTTCCTAGGCTTTTACTGCAAAATTAGAGAATTTCAAAAATTGCCCTCCGGCCTCCAGGACCCATTTCAGGCAATGTTGGGGTTGAAGTTTCAAAGACGCATATTGGAACGAAAGGTCAAACTGAAGAATAGGGGGGAACATATTTTTGGCTGCTACGTGCTTCCAGTTCCCACCCCATTTTTTAATAAAAATATAGAACCCCCATCGTCAGCCAAGCCCCCAATCTTATCTATAGCCCCCATAAGCATAGATGCACATAGGGGGGGGTGGGGGGGGGACCCCCCCCCCTGATGGGGGTCGGCATCCCCCCCCCCCCCAGACATCCGGCACCCCCCTCTCAACCCCCCACCCGCCCCTCTGATGGCCAAGAAAGTGCCCCAAAAATGCGTAAAAAATTGAAAAATAGCAAAAAATTTTCGCCTGCGGCCAAAAAAGTACCCCAAAAATGAGTTGAAAATCGATAAATTCTGAAAAATTTTCGGCTATCGCCGAAATCAAAGATTCCCCCCGTGCACCTCTGCCCATAGGTCGGAAAAACGGCATTTTTTCGACTAATGATCCGGAGTCCCCCTATATCCCCCAAACCTAGGGGGGGGTCAAAAATGAACACTCTTTCGAATAGGCTAGGTTAGAAGTTTGTAGGATGTATAGTGGTGCAGGGAAAAAAACCCTATTTTCAACTTTTCGGGTTCTCATCCGCTCCACATAAATCGGATCCATTAATGCTCGCGGCTGTTATAACGGCCATCTTTTGCCTAACTGTTGCACTAATAAAATGGATTCTAACTACTCACGTTTCTGAGTAATAAGTCTCGAAACCTCCGGGAAAAAAACCCTAATGCGGGGAAAAAAACCTACCACTTTTTTCGGCTGTTCTATTAGCAGTGAGTATAAACTCAAATCCATCGTGTTCTACAACTCTTAGGCTGCAGTATGGACTAAAAAAACCGTTTCTCCGACACCGATGTGACTCACAATAAATCTTCAAAAATCGACCCTTTTTGGCAGAAATGACTTCTGCCCAAATACGCATTTTTTTAGTATTTAAATGCATTAAAAATAAGATTTTTTGCACTTATTATGTTAGAAACGGTGGCCAAACACCGCCCGCGTCTACCATTCTTAGATTTAGGTGGTACGAAGCAGCTAAAGCGTAAATATTCCAATCCAAAAAATGCCAAATTTTAGTGAAACATCACCAAAACAGGTTTCGTAAGGGGTATCGGGGTATGGTCCAAAACGACAAAAAACGACGTTTTTCGGCCGAAAAAACGGTTTCAATGAAGTCTACACATGTTCTTACCCCAGATCAGTCAACTTTTGTATCAACAATGGGTGAGTTTAGCAAAAAATTGTCGCCAAACAAAATAGGGTTTTTTTCCCCGCAATAGGGTTTTTTTCCCCGCACAAACTTTGAACTGTCACAGGTAAACCACAACGTTTATCACTGTTTTTGAGCTTCAGAAGTATAGAGGAAAGGTAACTCTCTTGAAAAGTGTAAACAATGTTGGCCAAAAGTGGTTTTGTGAAATGACAAGTCAAAAATTTGGAAAATTTTGTCACTTTAAAATTTTTCAACATGAAAAATTTTGAAATTTTATAAAAAATGCTACAGGCCTCAAAACTGCACAGAAATTGGTGTGGTAAGTAAGTTTGAGATGCGCTTTCCACCTACATACTCAAAAATGTCGTAAGGTTCGGCCAGGAAGCACTAGGGTTTTTTTCCCCGCAAAACGCGTAGGGTTTTTTCCCCGCACCACTATAAGCTTTAACTGGCAATCAAACTTTGTCCCAAAATTAAACTTTACATGAATTTTTTTGCGCAAAATTAGATTTAGGCAAAAATACTGCATCAAATGAAAACTTGCTGCTACCATTGAAAGAGTATATAACTTTTATATTAAGCTACTGATGGCTGAAAAAATGTTCAGGCTGTGAAAAGTTACAAAAGTTTTTCTAAAGCTACTCGGGCCAGGCTGATTGAAGCGTTAGAGCACAAGTAAGGTTCAGTGCAAATTTTGGGCCATAGCTGGGAATTTTTTTAAATATGGAGCTGGTTGGGGTATTTTAGTGCAGCAAATTTATTTTTGATGCTTACACAGGAAAACCACCATTTAAAAACATGTTAAAATCATGTTAATTAGATGTGATTTAACATGAAATTAACATGTGTGAAATATATATTATATATATATATATATATATATATATATATATATATATATATATATATATATATATATATCAAGCGCGGATCCAGGGGCCGCCCCCCCGCGCGCGCCCCCCCCGAAATTTTTTCAGACTGAAATTCTACACAAGGGTCCCCCCTTTGGTTTTTATTGCCCGACCGAAAAAATTTCCGATACGTCTCCAATTGACCAAATTTGCTCTAAAAATCAAAAATTTCTCTAATCTTTTTGCTGGGGGCTACCGCCCCCAGACCCCCGCAACTTTCTAGCTTACTGGTCCTTGTTATCATCTATCATCAAAGCCTATGCATGTCTACAAGAGTACATTATGTTGCATTTACTTGTCTAATACACTGCATGATACTCTGATCCCAGGGTTTTTTGGGCAAAATACGGGGCAAATGCTAAGGATTTAGAAATTTGACTCACCAAGTTTGTATACCATAATGTATGGTACCCCTGCTCAGTGGCGTAGCCAGGAAAAATTTTCGGGGGGGAATGACTTCTCGATTATTTGAAATGTGCTAAAATGCACTTAAATGCAATTTTAACGCAAAAAACGACACAAATTAGCATATTTCGTTCAAAAACAACGCTATTTTCCGGCCGGAGCTGCATCGAAAGTAAAATTGGAGCTAAAAAAACCGAAAGTTACAAAACTGCTGGACCGACAAGAGTGCAGAAGCTAGCAAATTTGAAATCTTTAAGAAGATTTTTGACATTACAAGCCAAAAAATTACTAAAAATGTCATTTTGGTACAATAAAACAGCTAAAAGGGTACATTAAGCACTGTATTAAGCAAACAAATAGTGTACAATGCGCCCATATACACATGCACACGCTTTAATGGAACACAAAAGCAAGAAACATTGAGCCACCAGGTTGCAGGGGTCTGGGGCGGCAGCCCCCAGAAAAAAAATTAGGGAAATTTTTGATTTTTAGGCCAAATTTGGTCAACTGGAGACGTATCCGAAATTTTTTCCGGCCGGACCATAAAAACCAAAGGGGGGACCCTTGTGTAAAATTTCAGTCGGAAAAAATTTCGGGGGGGGGGAATTCCCCCCATCCCCCCCCTGGCTACGCCCCTGCCCCTGCTGGTCTAATACACTGATGTGACGTTCCCCATTTGTTTTAATTTCCAGGTTGGAAACAATTTCTGATACGACTAACTCACTTTTTTGCATTGTAATCTTATCGTTTTGCTAATTGCGGCATAGTGGGAGGAGCAGTTTTGAAAAAATTCTGTCCATAGCAATACCCTCAAAAACAGTAACGTCTCTCTAATTTAGTAAAGTTTGAAAATAGGTGCAGATTTTAGAGGATATCCCGGGGTCAAAATCAGAAAAGTTGCCCAGCTTCTGGGGGCCACCGCCCCCAGACCCCCGCAACTGTGTGTTTTGATAAAAGTTACAGATTTTAGAGGATATCCTGGGGTCAAAAACAGAAAAGGTGCTCAGCTTCTGGGGGCTGCCGCCCCCAGACCCCCGCACCAGTAAATTAGTATTGTATTTGTAATGGCCGAGGGGAGGGGGTGCTCCCCCCGAAAAAAATTCCTGGATCCGCCACTGATATATATATATATATATATATATATATATATATATATATATATATATATATATATATATATATATATATATATATATATATATATATATATATATATACATGTTAAAAATATGTTAAAATTTTAACATAAAATTAACATGTTGTTTTTTGCAAGCTCCGCCCACCAGCGTGATTTTTAACATAAATTTAACATATATATGCTATTTTTTTAATTTTTTTAATTTTTTAATATGATTTTAACATGTTTTTAATATATATATATTAGTGATCGAACGGGATCCCGAATCCCGAGGGTAAAATCCCGATCCGGTCCCGATCCCGATCCCGAAAGCAAATCCCGATCCCGTCCCGATCCCGAACGCAAATCCCGATCCCGATCCCGATCCCGAACTCAAATCCCGAAATTTTCGGGATTTTGTATAAGTTTTTGTACGTCCAAAATTTTAAAATTTCTTGTAAATTTTCTAAAAAATTTCTAAAAATTTCTCTGGGGCTCCGCCCCCAGACCCCCGCTACTATATGACACGATAACTTTGTTACAGTAACAGTTGTTGTTCATCACTTATCTTGTTTATTGTGTGTTCAACTTCTCATGTGGCCCATACATGGGCAAGGTGGTTGAAATGAACCCGGGAAAACTAACAATTTCTTGCGCGGTCCCTTCACCCCAGTCGAAAGCGTCCATTGCAAAATGTAGTTTTAGTCATTTTTAATCTACATAAATTCTCTGTCAGTGGCCCACCCAGAAAAAATTTTCAGGGGGCATGAATTTCAGAGTTTTTGTGATGGGTTGAAACGCACATTTTAGTAATTTTAACACTTAAGTTCGCATTGCAAACCCGATCACTGAGTCACAGGCTGCAGGAGTCTGGGGGCAGAAAAAGAAAAAATAGAGATTTTTTAAATTTTTAGGCTGAATTTGGTTAACTGGAGACGTATCAAAAATTTTTTTCCGAAAGTAACATTAAAACAAAAGATGGGAACGTCACATCGGACAGTATATTCCACGAGTAAATTCTGCATAATGTAGTCTTGTAGAAATGCATAGGCTTTATTGTTGATGAAAGTTAATAACAACGAATAGTGAGCCAAAAGTTCCAGAAGTCTGGGGGCCGCAGCCCCCAGAATAAAAAGATAATTTTTCACGTTTAGGTCAAGTTTGGTCAATTGGGGACGTATCAAAAATTTTTTTCGGTCGGGCAATAAAAACAAATGGGGGGTCCGCGCAATCAATCTATAGTTAGACTGCGCAATCATTAGGAATGCACAGTCAATTAAGAGTTGGACTGCGCGGACTCTTTGTAGTTTTGGACTGCGCGGTCCAACTCTTATTGGCTGCGCAATCCTACTGACTGCGCAGTGCGCAGTTCTAGTTTGACTGCGCCTGCACAGACTATTTGGACTGCGCAGTGCCCGCACGCCGCAGTCCAACTATTAATTGGCTGCGCAAATCTTATATACCGACTGCGCAGTTTAACTCATGTTTGACTGCGCAATCAATCTAGTAGAATTAAACTGCGCAGTCATTGGGACTGCTCGGTCAATTAATAGTCAGACTGAGCAGACTTGGACTGCTCAATCAATCTACGGTTACACTGCGCAGTCAACTCTCGCGGCCGTTATGCGCGCGGTCCTTATAGTTACTCAGAACAGCCCTCTCTCCGCTCAGGCTGCGCGGTCCAACTTCGACCGCTGCGCGGTCGCGCGGTCTACCCGGGAAAATCCCGGGTGAATCCCGGGTCTTGCCCATGTATGATGTGGCCCACACAGCGGTGGACGCGGATCAAAATTTTCGATGTGCGATCCAACCCAACTCAGCCCGCGGCTCAGCACTCGTGGGGAACCCGCAATCCAACCCGCGCTGTAAAAGCCTACCTACTACCTTCTTTGACCCACCATTCCATAAACCTTTATACCTCTAATTATTTTTAGTGACATGTGTACATAGTGTACATCTTTACGTTATTCACATTGCTGCTTCAAACGAACTTTGCATTATTACGCATTACTCTAATTTCTCTAAAATTCCGACGTCGTAAATTTTTCAGGGTTTTGCGGTCGGGAAAAATTTAGCGACCCGCGCAGGTTGAAGTGGGTACCCAAGGGTCGACCCTCGGCTCAAATTTACCGACCCAATTTCCGATATATACGTCTCCATTTGCCCAAATTCAGTCTAAAAATATAAAATTTCCAAATTGGATTTTTAGGGAGGCTGCTGATCCCTTGCCGATGCAAATTTGTGGCTTAATGTCGCTTGCTTTCATACATGTAACGCGGTCAAATTTTTTTGGGAGGAGGGGGCCTTTCCGGCCAAACTTGGAGACCTCCTACACCGACCTAGCAATACGAACGAATCTCGAGACCATA
>JASANF010008968.1:0-12875 GCA_030248245.1 Trissonchulus sp. WLG1_4
TTATCAATTATTGTAAATAATGTACATACTTTATTATTATAAGCTATGCATACAAAACAACAAAAAAGAAAAAAAAGAAAAAAAGAAAAAAAAAGAAAAAATAAAAAAAAATAAAAAATAAATAAAAAATAAATAAAAAAGTATGCATAGTACGACAGCGGTAGCAGAGAACCTTCCCGTGGTGCTGTCGTTAAGGCTTTTATGCTGAACTAATCTTACTCTGCTGTCAAACCAGTTAAAACTAATTTTAGCGGTCTTTTTTAATCTGATAGTAAAAAAATCAATTAAAAATTTGAATTTTTTCATTTGCAATGCAAGCCATGATAATAAATTATTTTCAAATTTGAATTTTTTTTCATTTGTAATGCAATCCATAGTAGTAAATCATTTTCAAATTTGAATTTTTTTTCTAGCTACCAGTCATGATAATGAGTCATTTTCAAATTTGAAATTTCCTCAGTTTTAATTGTTAGCTGGTAGAATTCAGTCTGGTTTTAATTAGTGTCAATTTCATTATGTGTCAACCTGTGTTTGTTACTATTACCTCGGTTGGTGTTCCACGTCTTGGCGAGGTCCCACTTGAGTTCACCATGCTATGGAAACCTGTCGATGGTGTTGAGCAGTGTCGGCATCACTTTATCCAGGCTCCAGTAGAGTTAAATCAATTGAACGAGTTCCAAAGGGCGACCATTAGCTTCACCACGGAAAGAAATGGTTTGACTTGGGACACTTCTCCGCATCTGCTGAGCAAGGCTGAAGCGCTGCAGGAAATTGTGAACATCCTGCAAGAGGTCCATCCTCGTTTTGTGATCACCAAAGGAACGGCACAAAGGGTGATGTTACAGAGGGCATTGGACGATCGACACTTCTATCTCAATGTCCTGGACGCGACCAATCTGGGAGTCTCTGCGTTCCCCCAGCTTCCTGACGTCTTTCCGTTCATCTGCTGCGGTGATCACGCAATCCATCCAAACTATGTAGCCCGCTACTGCTCAATGCATCGAGCTTATCAACTGCGAGCCGCATATTACGAAAACCTGAGCATTGTTTGATGGATGTTCAAGAGTGTAGCATTAAATTTTTGAGTGACATTATGCTTTATTTACGTGTTTATGATGTATTTGTTTTTGGTATGTTATTATGCATAGTCATTGTGTAAATAAAATAAAATTAAAAATAAAAGCACATTTTATTTTCATTCAATCCGTAATAAAAATAATTTAGCAGATATAGTATAATAAATAAAAATACAGTAAATTAAAGTTTTTATTATAAGCTAAAAATATACTGAAGATTTAGCATACATAACATAATAACAAAGAAAAATAAAAAAAATAAGTTTTATTATTCGCTAATGAAAACAAACTGGTCTAACAAATTAGTGCATGAAAATGCAAACAAAATGCAATCTAGTGCATTAAATAAAAATCGCCAATTTCTGAGACTGCCTAGTGATTGAATAAAAATAGAATGTGTTTAAAAAAAATAAAAAAAAGATAAAATAAAAAAAAAGTAAAAAACCATTAATGAGCCAATGTCGCGTCCACAGCCGCAAATGCGAGAATACAGATGGGTGGTTTTTTTAATATTTCACGACCATTAGCATACATAATTGTGTTGTGATTTCAGAAATTATGGATGATTTGTCAGATCGTTTCGCTGCTGTGCTGAAGTTATCTGAAGCTAGAACCAGCATCGCTGAAACAATATATGTTGCTATAAACCACGTTCACGTCTCCACTTACGGTATTGTACCACTAGAACTAAGCGTGCTGTGGCAGCCTGATCAGGACTACGACCAAATTAAACATGTTTCAATTGCTGCCCCATTTGATTTGCATATTCTCAACCAAGACGAACAAACAATTGTCCAACAAGAACTGGATCGGAAAGGACTACGTTGGGATTATACAATACGACTGGACTGTCTTGCTTACACTATAAGAAATCTATCCAAAATTGTTTCCGAAGTTAAGCCAAACTACATTGTCACCGAAAACTCGAAACAAAAGAGATGGATTCAAGAAGCTATCGGTTCTCTTTACTGTGTGGTAGCAGCAACAGACTTGAACGTATATATCTTGGACGATAATTATCCTTTGTCTGCTTGTGCACATCATGCTAATTTTGATTACAAAGTAGCTCGTAATTGCTCAAGACATATGGTTTATGAACTTCGCCGACAATTCATAAGTTGTCAACAGTGCTGATAGACTATTTGTATTGACTTTCTTACTGTCAATAAATTTTGTGTACATTTACATTGTGTCAGTCTATTTCACAATTAAATAGGTACGTTTAGAGTCGATTCATACTTACAACCGAATGCCCGTTTTGTCAGCAAAATTACGAACTGATCACACCACAATTTGATCAAATGATCAATCAGTCTTACTACAAGGGACGTAACCTACTGTTACTGTTCAGAGTACATTTTGAGTAAGTCTTACTGGACAGTAATTTAGTATAATAATGACTAGTCAATTCTCTGTGAAAGGCCAACACGCGAGAGCAATCCCTCCTCCTCCCCCAATTAAGAAATTAAATATGCGAGAGCAATCCCTCCTCCTCCCCCAATTTGCAATGAAAAATGCGAGAGCAAACCCTCCTCCTCCCCCAATTTAGAAATTAAATATGCGAGAGCAAGCCCTCCTCCTCCCCCAATTTGCAATGAAAAATGCGAGAGCAAACCCTCCTCCTCCCCTAAAAGCGTAAAAATGCGAGAGCAATCCCTCCTCCTCCCCCAATTTGCAATGAAAAATGCGAGAGCAAACCCTCCTCCTCCCCCAATTTGCAATGAAAAATGCGAGAGCAAACCCTCCTCCTCCCCCATTTTGGGGGAGGTGAGGAGGGAGGTGGGGGAGGAGGAGGATTTGCTCTCGCGTTTTTGGCTCCCAAAGGAGCACGTTCTGTCCCCTATATACTACTTCCTTCTTCTTCTTTCTTGTGTTTGTCTTCTTCCTTCTTGTGTTTGTCTTCTTCCTTGTCCTTCTATATTCTACTGTTTTTGTTTTCTTCTTCTCCTTCTAGTTTCAACAGTTTTGTCTTCTTCCTTCTCCTTCTATCTTTTATTGGTTTTGTTTTCTTCCTTCTGCTTCTATTTTCTACTGCGACTGTCTTCTTACTCCTCCTACCCTTTACTGTTTTTGCCTTCTTCCTTCTCCTTCTATTTTCAACTTTTTTGCATTCTTTCTTCACCTTCTATTTTCTACTGCTTTTGTCTACTTCCTCAGCTTACCTTTTACTGTTTTTGCCTTCCGTTTTCTTTTTTCGACTGTTTTGTTTTCTTTCTTCATCTTCTATCTTTTACTGCTTTTGTTTTCTACCTTTAGTCTACATTGCAGTCACACCATTCGTATAGTCACCACACTTACACAGTGAGTCCTAAAACCCAAGTCACTAGTCACTTCGCTACCCAGTGTTTTAAGGCAATGGTAGGTTAGTATATTAAACTATGCTTAGCTTTTAAAGTTCCTGTTTACTGCGTTGTGTTCACAGTTTATCGTTCTATAATACTAAAAGAACCGTAGTGAAACTAATTTGCATAATGAAAGCTCAAGCTTTTGCTGGTTGATTGGCTGTCGGATCATTATGTGGTCTCTGTGCAGTCTCCGATTGCATTAATTTGGATAACCTTTTTATTGGCTGACCAATCTCAACGATGTCAATCAAGTTAGAAACAGCGAAAGTGATCATGGATAAAACTACTAATGATCATACAAGAATGATATGAAACGTATGGTACGACAGGTGAAAACTTACAATCAAAACAATTGAAAAAAAATTAAAAAAATATGTATTAAGCTTATTTGATCTTGTTTTTAAGTGCTATTAATGGATCCAAAGACACACTAGAGCTACATAGGAAATTATTATTAAACCATAAGAAAGTGGTAACATACCGTATTTGCAAAAAATCGAACAGAAAACAATTCAAAAATGTCACTTTGTTTGTTTGCGGTGATATTCCCTTGTGTGTGGTAAAATTGCACTGGCAGCCAAACGTGTAGTTGCATGCATTTAAACTTATTACGCACCAAAACTACGGACTTCAATCCTTCCTCGTCTCATCAGTCATTCCTCAACAGAAAGTGCAAAACAGCAGAAAGTTTTCAGAGTACGCTAAACATATAGACTTTAAAATCTAAATCAACCCATTATTAAAAACCGTTCATTATGACCACTGAACACCAAAGCAGTCGTACATGTACAACCAGTGGCGTAGCCAGAAAAAAATTTCGGGGGGGGGGGGGGGAATGACTTTTCGATTTTTTGAAATGTGTTACAATGCACTTAAGGGGGTAATTGCGTTTTTAGGTGTTTTTTTGAAAAGCCATAGCTCAGCGTTTACAAATTCTAATTACAAGCGGTCTCTTGCATTAGGTAGAACAATATCTTTCCTAAATGTATGCCATGCATTGAAATTCAACCTGTGATTTTGTTTTCAGTATAAGCGACTAAAGAAAGGTCCTTTCCAAAATATTAAAATTTTTTACAAAAAGTTTGCGCCACAGCTCTGAATCATACGATTACCTGTTGGGGCTGAAAGTTGGTCAGGTTTTTGACATGTTTAAAATCCCCAGGCATGTCCCCCACTTTTTTAATAACTAGTCAATTTACTGAGAAAATAGCTGAAAAGCAAACGCACCGAAAATTTACGACATTTTCTTGTAATTAAAACCCTCTAAAAATGTCCACAGGTGAAATTTCGAAAAAGTGAGAGACATGCGTGGGCATTTTGACCTTTACAGTACTGTCCCAAAAATTTATGCTCAGGTGTCACTTATAACTTGAGTACTGGTGGCGCAAAGTTTACATAGAAATCACAAAAACCTCGAAAACGCAACTACCACCTTAATTGCTATTTTTAACGCAAAAAACGACACATAGCATTTTTCGGTCAAAAACAATGCTAATTTTCGATCGCAGCAGCATCGGACGTAAAATTGGAGCTCAAAACTCCGAAAATTACAAAAATGATGGGCCGGCAAAGGGTCCGGAAGTTAGCAAATCTGCAAATTTTCCGAAATTTTTGACATTAACAATTGTACATTTACTAAAATTGGCATTGTTGTAACAATAAAACTGCTAAAACGGTACATTATACAGTGTATTAAGCATATGCATATGCTTTCAAAGCAAAGACCACTAAGCCAAATAGTTGCAGGGGTCTGGGGGCGGCAGCCCCCAGAAAAAAAATTGGGGAAAATTTTGATTTTTAGGCCAAATTTGGTCAATTGGAGACGTATCGGAAATTTTTTCCGGCCGGACCATAAAAACCAAAGGGGGGACCCTTGTGTAAATTTTCAGTCAGAAAAAATTTCGGGGGGGGGGGGGAATTCCCCCCATTCCCCCCCCCCTGGCTATGCCCCTGTGTATAACTACTCCAAAAAGTTGGATTAATATATACTTAAAATTAAAAAACAAACATTGACTTGGTAAATTTTGACTGCTAAGTGCAAAATTTTACTGGTTACACCAAATCAAAAAGAATCTGCACTGCCTGACCTTACTGACACCTGCCTCCAAGTTAGGTAACTTCACCTTAAAATTAGTGGGTGATGAAATAATTTCGAATCAACCCCAACCAGTCCCCTTAGGATAAAAAAGAAAATATTAAACTTAGCCATCCTGAATATTATCATCCGGTCGTATTCAGTCAATAACACTGCTACTTTAAGGGGCAGCTTTGTGTTTGTAATCTAAAAGGTTACAGTTGTATGTAAATTATTAGTGTGCTACAGTCGTTCTTGGATTTTAGCAGGCTTTGTGACTGCTGAAGCCAACAAGGGCCCACCGGGCCGACCGGGCCGATTCCTGGCAAACAGCGGGCCGGTTCGGGCTGACCGGGCCGGCCCCGGGCCGACTGCAACGGCCCGGGACCTGGGCCGGCCCGCTGCCACGCGGCCCGGGGCCGCCGGCGGGCCGCGGGCCGATGCCGGGCCCGGCTCGGTCAAAATGGCTACGGCCCGGGGCCGACACTTGGCTTAGCGGCCGATCTCTAGTATATATTTAAGTACCTAGTTGTAAATTAGAAATGGATGTCTATGCTACGTGGGGTAGACGTTGTGTATGTACACGGGTGTATGATGTAGCGATCGACCGGAGGCTCCGGCTCCGGCTCCGGCCGGATTTGAGCCTCCGGCTCCGGCTCCGGCAAAAAAAATGCCGGAGCCGGAGAATTTTCACTGTTCAGAATTTGGCAAAAATTCATATTTTGAGAAAAAATCACAAGGTTAACAAAGCGGTTAGTCGGTTACAGTACTTATATTAGTGCCAGTTGTAATGGCGGTGACTACCCCTCTCTAGCATTATGTATTTTTACGTCTCTAATTGACTAAACTCGGCCTAAAAATCAAGTTTCTCACACTTTAATCTAGGGGCGGCCCCCAGACCCCTATAGGCTTGTAACTACGTGACTAGGGTTGTTTCAGTTAACTGATAACTGATTACTTTTTTTATTTTAGTAATCAGTTAAAGTTAACTGATAACTTAACTGATTACATTTTGCGTAGCAGTTAAACTTTTTACTTTAACTGATTTAGTGACAAAGGCAGTTAACTTAACTGTAACTTAACTGAAGTTATCGCCAAAAACTGTTTTAAATCAGTTAACTGAAAATATTTTCAGTTAACACGCTTAACTGAAAATATAATATCAGTTATGCGCATAACTGAAAATGATTTTCAGTTATGTTATGGAAAGTTCCATTTTTATGCAAAATTAGGCATGTTGCTTGTGTTGGAAAACGCTCACATAATTATTTGTGTAAGTTATAGCACGATGCAGTGCACTCAGCAATTTATACGCAAAGTTACTTTAAGCGCATCGTACATGAACGAGTGCGCGCAGCACACAAGTTTATGCACGTTTGTTTCGCGTGCCAGACTGCCAGGGCGAATAGTTGCTGAGTGCACATTACAAAGTATATCCCTCATGTCAGGACAGGACCCTGTACTCAACTGAGGCGGGGGGCGTAGCGAAACGCCTTTCTTAGTGTCTTGAACTCAGGGGGGAGGGGTTCCCAATCTCAGTTGAGTACGGGGTCTTATTCGGTTTTGAGGCGGGTAACTCTCTCTCTCTCATTTTAAGACATTCTGAAAGTTATGACGTATGAAATTCTGAAAGTACTCACCCTCAAAAGCGTACAAAAAAGTGCTATTTTGCGCTCCGCATTGGACGCAAGCCCCAAGGCATAAACTAGAAAGCGGGAACATGTTTAAAATATTAATCATGAAAGAAGTAAAACTAATTTAAGTTTTTGTAAATGCACATTCACTGCTGTAGTCGGTAGCCACGGCGTGTAATACAAACATTTATATATCATTTCGAAAAGTAGTGTAGTGGATTTGCAAGTTATTTGTAAAGTGGTATTAAGGTGGTAGTTGCGTTTTCGAGGTTTCTGTGAGTTCTATGTAAACTTTGCGCCACCAGAACTCAAGGTATAAGTGACGCCTGAGCATGAAATTTTGAGACATTACTGTAACGGTCAAAATCCCCAGGCATGTCTCTCACTTTTTCGAAATTTCACCTGTGGACATTTTTAGAGGGCTTTAATTACACGAAAATATGTTAACTTTTCGGTGCGTTTGTTTTTAAGCTATTTTCTCAGTAAATTGACTAGTTATTAAATAAGTGGGGGAGATGCCTGGGGATTTTAAACGTGTCAAAAACCTTACCAACTTTCAGCCCCAACAGGTAATCATATGATTCACAGCTGTGGCGCAAACTTTTTGTAAAAAATTCTTATAATTTGGAAAGGACCTTTCTTTAGCCGCTTGTACTGGAAACAAAATAAAAGGTCAAGTTCCAGTGCATGGCATACATTCAGGTAAGATATTGTTCTATGTTACTTAATGCAAAAGACCGCTTGTGATTTGAATTTGTAAACGCTGAGCTATAGCTTACCAAAAAACACCTGAAAACGCAATTACCCCCTTAAGGTGGCGCTCAGGGGAACCGACTTTGGCGTTTAATTTTTTTCAGCGGCATTTTTGACCATAATGTCTTGAAGGAAAGTTGTTCAAAATGAAAATATCTTTTATTTGATGTGCATATTGTGATAAATTTTTTTTAAAAATTTTTTTGGACAATTTTGTAGCCGTAGCAAAAAAAATTTTGTTTCCATATAAAATGATTACTCATATCATTGAAATATGCGGCTTCTTAGCTTTAAATTGATGTATTAAACTTAAGAATACGTTGAAGTTTTGCTGAGTTATTTAGCCGTGAAAATAGCAAATCCAAAATGAAAAACCTACAAAGCTGATAAATCTTCGAAAATGTCAATTTTTTGATTTAATTTCTTGAAAAATTGAGTATGGCTTTTGGTAACGTTTTCAACGGAATTATGCAGGCCTAGGAAAGGTCTAATTTTTGAAAAAGTGAAACGTGTGGGCGAACCTTACATTTTTGTGTAGCGAAATCGACTACTTTTTTTGGACCTAGGTCCCAGCTGCCGATTGCGATCGAGTTGAAAATTTGCACAATGAAAGAAAGAATATAAATGCAGACGTGAAAATTTTTCGATTTTCAAATTTTGGCTCTCAGCACTTTTTGTAGTCGCTCAAACACAAAAGATTTTTGAAAAAATGTTTTTTTTGCAAAATCAAAAATAGAAATCAAAAATCGAAGATCAATCACGTCTAGAGTTTTGAAAGATCTTTCTATTGATACCAAGATCGTCAAAATCGGTTGAAGTTTCGTTGAGCTAGGTCAAAAATAAAATTAGTGTGAATAGGAAATTCGACATGATCATAAAATTTGACACATTCACATTAAAGTGCTGAAATGTATTGTAAATAGGTTTTTTTGAGGTCTCTTTGATGTAAAATCAAAATGGTATTAGTACTGACAGCATGAGCTTAGCGCCAAACATGACTTTTTGAGGTGAGCGCCACCTTAAGTTATGTTAGTTAATAAAAATGTGCAATTTTAACGCATCCTCAAAATTCTGAACATTTCCAAAATTTGGCCCCATAACTGATTAATTTCAGTTAAAGTATCAGTTAAAGTTATCAGTTAACTGTAACTTTAACTGATTTAATTTTTGGCCAATAACTTAACTGTAACTTTAACTGATTTAATTTTTGCCAAATAACTTAACTGTAACTTTAACTGATTTAAAATCTCATAACTTAAACAACCCTATACGTGACTTAGTGACTTGAACTTGACTTTTAGCTCTGATGTTTTCGGCCGGTCAAATTTAGTACAGTGTTTGCATGTGCTGTTATTTCGCAAATTTTTGTGTTAAAACAGCAAAAAAGTTCATTTTTACCCATTCCAAAAATTGAAAAATCAGTCCCCCCCTAAGTTTTTTCCTGGCTACGCGACTGGTATACGCCTAAATTACAGGGGTGAGGAAGCGGTAATCCCCGGAAGCTAGATACATTTATGGCGTAGTATCTTCTACAAAGTGTATATAATCTTTTCCAAATTGTCTATTTTTGTGGGTGTAATGTAAGCTTCTTGACAATTTTGCAAGGTTTGACTAACAGGGGGAGGTGAGGTCCGAGGTTCAGACGAACACCCTGAGAAACCCCCTCCCTCCGACTCCTGACTACGCCCTTGGCACCGCAGTCAACTGCTTAATTTGACCAAATTTTTGACTTTTTGTCTATGTTGATCAAATTCTGTGAGATCACATGAAACCGGGACCAGTCAGTTGTCAGTGGCCAACTATATATATATATATATATATATATATATATATATATATATATATATATATATATATATATATATATATATATATATATATATATATATATATATATATATATATATATATATATATATATATATATATATATATATATATATATATATATATATATATATATATATATATATATATATATATATATATATATATATATATATATATATATATATATATATATATATATATATATATATATATATATATATATATATATATATATATATATATATATATATATATATATATATATATATATATATATATATATATATATATATATATATAATATATATATATATATATATATATATATATATATATATATATATATATATATATATATATATATATATATATATATATATATATATATATATATATATATATATATATATATATATATATATATATATATATATATATATATATATATATATATATATATATATATATATATACACTGGTCGTATGAGTGAGTATATAAAGACATATGTACTAGATAAAAAATGCCCTGCGGGACGCTGGTAGCATAATAGGCAAATTCGCAATATCCATTTAGCTTTCGAAGGTATAAGAACCGAAACTGAAAAATTACCTGTTAAAAGTCTGAAAACTAGAGAATTTTGACTGAGCAATAGGCCGACTGCTGCGCCCTATTATTGCGGGCACCACGGTTGTAAAACTGGGCCTTTTGGGCTTAGTCTGGGCATACATAGAACGGTGTTAAAAGTTTCGGCCTTTCGGGCCAAATTTAGAGGACCCTGCGCCCTTATTGATCAAAATTCGTAAATTTTGAAAAATTTTCGACGAGTGCCATTTTTGCCTACCTTTACTCAAATGTTATAGACGCTGTCTGGCGTCTAGGGTTTAACGGTTGGGAGAGTTGACGTCCATCCCACCCCTTAAACGGTTCTGAAAACATGTAGACAAAACCACTGATTTCCAAAAACAGGGTGAGGCGGACAGAAACCGACTGCTGCTTCACGGGGGAGTGCATATTAATTGAACTACAGCAAACGTACATGCATATGTTCTAACATAAGTTTGCACACACGTGTGTGTGTATTTATTTATGCACATACATAGGATGCCCCCCCCCTCAAATCAAGACACGACAGATTTTGTGCTGGTGGTGTGAAGAAACGAGGGGGGTACTCCCCTCAAATCAATACACATCCCTGATTTGAGAAGGGGGGGTCCCCCCTCGAATCAAGACATGTCTTGATTCGAGGGGGGATACCCCCTTCTGAAAACAAGGCGTAAAACTGCTATTTCGCCCGGCCATTAGCTAGATAGAATAATCGTTCCGGCCAATTAGCTAGATAGAATAGGGAAGAGTGTCATACTCTTTCCTATATGTACTCTTGGCAATACACATTAATTCAAACAGGACAGGCAGAACCATACTATGCTTAGTAAGTATATACTACTTCTGTCAATTGATGGCTCCTGTTGAGCCAGGAAGACCTGATATCACCACTAACCGATTTTGCCCGCAATAATAGGGCGCAGCAGTCGGCCTATTGCTCAGTCAAAATTCTCTAGTTTTCAGACTTTTAACAGGTAATTTTTCAGTTTCGGTTCTTATACCTTCGAAAGCTAAATGGATATTGCAAATTTGCCTATTATGCTACCAGCGTCCCGCAGGGCATTTTTTATCTAGTTTTTATAATTTTTCGGCTTCAGAAATTAAAAATATATAATGAAATGTGCACAGTCAGTAAAATTTTTCGCTTTGATAATAATTATCCGTGGAATGCGTAAAGACAGTGGATACGGGCACACTGGCTGCTTAAGTTAACGGCTGATGTCAACTCTGAAGCCAAAAATGTGTGGCTTCGGCCCGGGATACAGATCTTTCGCTGGGACAGATTGGTGGCTGCAAGGTCACACGGAAACACATTTTACTCAGCAAGGGCCTATTTTTTTACCGAGTTAAATGGACTGAACTTATTAATTCCGAGGTTTAGGAGTAGCAAATCGAGTTAAACGGACTGAACAGGTTAAAATAAGTCAGCGGCTTAATCTTAGTCTGACCCCATTCCAAAATTGTCACTGGGACTGAACTATACGGATTAACATGCACGGTTTTCATTAACGTGCATAGTTAAATCCATTTAGTCCTACTAAAAAGTAAAAAGCAGCACTGAAAGTTAAGTCTGTTTAATCCGGTGGTTTTGAAAAAGCAATTTTAAGCTTTTTTTTTAAACCTTTTAGTCCCATAAATGCTTTCAAGATTAAGAAATTTTAAATTAAAATTTCTTCAACTGCGAAAATTGCAGCTCAAGTTGCAGCCCCCCTCCCCGGCCGCGGCTCAAGATGCAGCTACAGCGGCCGCAGCTCAAGGTGCAGCACCCTCCGACCAGGTGCAGCTTACCCCGGCCGCAGCTCAAGGTCAGCCCTCTTCCGACGGGAGCTCAAGGTCGACGGCAGCTCAAGTTGCAGCCCCCATTCAAGCCTCGTCTAATTGTGCGCCCCACCCCCGGCCGCGGTTTTCAGCCCCCCCCCCCGGCCGCGGCTCAAGGTGCAGCCCATCACCCCTCAAGGTGCAGCCCCCTCCAGACCAGGTGCAGCCCCCTCCAACCCAGGTGCAGCCCCCTCCAGACCAGGTGCAGCCCCCTCCAGACCAGGTGCAGCCCCCTCCAAACCAGGTGCAGCCCCCTCCAGACCAGGTGCAGCCCCCTCCCAGGACCAGGTGCAGCCCCCCCCCCGGCCGCGGCTCAAGGTGCAGCCCATCACCCCTAGAGGTGCAGCCCCCTCCAGACCAGGTGCAGCCCCCTCCAAACCAGGTGACCCCCCCTCCAGAGACCAGGTGCAGCCCCCTCCAGACCAGGTGCAGCCCCCTCCAAACCAGGTGCAGCCCCCTCCCAGACCAGGTGCAGCCCCCTCCGGGCCCGGTGCAGCCCCGGCCGCAGCTGAAAAAAGGTGCAGCCCCCCCTGGCCGCAGCTGAAATTGGGTGCAGCCTTCTTGCGCCCCCCGCCCACCCGGCCGCAACTCAAGGTGCAACCCATCCCCATTCCAACCGCAGGCTGAAGGTGCATCTCCCCCTGCCGCCAAGTCAAGGTGCAGCCCCCCACGAGCTGCAGCTGGAGTCCAGCCCCCCCCCGCAGCATTGTCTGTTCGCTCACCTAAAATGGTTTGAGTGAG
>JASANF010008969.1:0-31359 GCA_030248245.1 Trissonchulus sp. WLG1_4
CACCGTTGAAATTTTATAAAATTAGCTGTTTTTTGTCATTTCGGCTGTCATGTCTTGAGAAGCAATAACTCGCGTTTCACAAATGCAGTCGTTGCTCGTTATCAAAGTGCCAAAATGTAAAAATGTTAAAAATGCAGCGCCAACTGTTTGGATTACTTTTGAGATCATCGACTGTGAAAGTGGACAAATTAGGGCTACATATAGTATAGTTGAAAGTATACGTATAGTAAAACAGAAAGTATGAACATTTTTTGTTTTTTTGTTTTTGTTTTTTTCACGTTTTTTATGTTTTTTTGCAGAACCGGTTGCATGACGGAATCCAGCTTTTTCGTAGTATTGTGGGCAGCCAGTATTTTTTGCGAACCTCCTTCATAATGTTTCTCAACAAGAAGGACATTTTCGAAGAAAAAATAAAACGGGTCTCGCTCAAAATTGCCTTTCCCAAATATGCCGGTAACACATAATTTTTGCGATAAACTTGTGAATCGACACACTACAGGTTCTACTTTTATCACAGTTGTGATGTTTACTTCCAAAAAGTTGAACATCATAATACTGTTGATAAAAATCGATACTTATTTTCTCAACTATTATTATTAATGCAATTATGAACTCTTGATGCAATATTGATGACACTACATACATATGTTTGATAATGTCGTGCAGGAAAATGCACGGCTGTAACTACCTACATCTTAACTGTAGACTGTCCGAAATAATACTGAATACGCCCCTTTAGTTTGTAAGTAGAATCAAGAGTACATAGTAGAAGAAATATTCTACTCTAAATTTCTAAAATTCTAAATCTAAGTTCTAAATTCAAGTCTAAATCTAAATCTAAATTCACTATTCTAAATTTTTAGAGTAAGGTTTTTCGAGACTCGGTAATAGTGGTTTAGCATTCTCAACGTCAACACGAGGCACCCGTCTTTTATTTCCTTTTTTTGTACGTTTAATTTCAGGTGAAGACGCCTACGGCCCAGCAACGAAGTACATCCAGCGCCAATTCAACAAAGTGAAGCACAGCAACGAACAGGAGATCTACTTTCACGAGACTTGCGCCACCGACACCAATCAGATTCAGTTTGTCATCGAAGCAACCACTGATATGATCATTTCACAACACTTGAAAGACTGGGGGCTTTACTAGTATATTATTAATCTAGAAAATATAAAACATTAAATCAGCTACTTTTAAGTTTAAAAAAATTAACCTCTGGCGGTTGGGGTTACTAAGAGTGTTTTTAATTGTTTTTCAGTAATATATAAAAAAAACATGCGAGTAACAGTAACAAAGGGTGCTTCAAATTTAATTATTTAATTAATCCGTTTCACATTCTTTGAAATGTCAAGCTATGTTTTTAGTTGAGCCAGTTAGTAAGTATACCCGGCTCTTTTTCGTCATTAACAGGCAAAGGGACAAAGATAAGGACAGAAATGGGTCAGCTGCTGTGAAGAATTGATTTATCGCTATGTTTGCATATAAACTGTGCGTGCGAAAAAATTGTGCTATTGTGTTATAAATAAATTTATAAAGTTTTTATTATCGAAATAATAACCCTGAGACAACTGTATGGTTGGGAATGACCGAGGCGGAACGGGACCTTGCGACAGGAAAGTTAAATTTTAAATATGGCATTAAAAACTAATTTTGAATAAGACGAAATAAAGTGTGAATGTGTATGCTTTATGTGATACTGCAAACTGTACACAAAATAAACTAAGCATATGATCTGTAACGACATCATATAGATGCGTTTCACTGAGTGATCAGAATCATGGCTGTAGATCAAAGTTTTTTGACCAAAAAGTCCAGCTCAATCTGCAATTTTACCCTGTGAACTAAGCCGCGACCCAATCAGCATCCAATGCCATGGTTCAAGATACATTCAGTTCAATTGATGGATTTGTTTTTTACCTTTACCTTTACCTTACCTTGAACAAGTTCTACAAATATAAAACAAGAATATGCCCATATAATTTAAACTCATTTCACATTTACATTCTAAACATGACTTGTAGAAATCACCAGGTGACCTTCGTCGCTTTTTTGCTGCTGCGCCACAACTTATTTAAAAAGAGTTTGGGACGTCAAAGTACACAATGCGTGCTCTAGATACCCAGCCTCTTTTGAATACACGCGCTCTTATGTGCACTATCAATGTATAATGACTAGTGATTATATGTAGTGACAATATGCAAATTTGTTTGCAATTGCAATCATTGCCTGCATGTGCATTAATAATGATCACTCACATTTTCAACCTTTTGTTTTCTGACTTATATTATATAACTATTATATAACTATTCTGTCTTATAAAAAAAACTACTGTTTTCGACTAATTAGACACCTGTTTGCGTGAAACCTTTGAAACAACCGAACAACTGGCAAACTCAAATTTACTTCAAATGCGAAGTGTAACTCAGGTAAACAACTATTTTGCAAAGTGGACCCTTCACTGGTTCAATAAAATTGAAAAAATTTGCTAAATGATTTAGCGGTAAAATGATTATGTAGTAAAAACAAAAGGGTGAGATTGTGATGGGTCATTATCGAAGTAATGAAAAACTTTGTTAAAAACCGACGAGATTTATTGAAAATTGAAGTTTGCACGTACATACTATACCTACAAGTGGCTTTTAGCAGGCTTTAAACGGAGGCCAAATGCGCACGTGCTATAGAATCCCCAAAATACAGTTTGTACACGGTTCTGTACATCGAAACAGTAATTGTCTGAGTGGTGAGTATAAAAATACCTACACAATGCACAGTAATTGTCGTCACAGCATTAGCTACAGTTTATAAAACCAATTGGAATCCTGTGTGAGCTCTGAGCAGTGCTTTTGTATACTGCTGTCGTTTGCTACACACGATACTTTTTTTTCCTGTTGGGCCACAGCCCAACAGGTCTTTAATTTTGATTCTGACATCTTAACGTAGTCTTAGCGTTAAAGTGTTCATGTGCGGAGTGTGTTTTACACGTCTTTTACCGTTGCTCTGCATCTGTCTCAGCTAAAATGCCTTGCACAATCAGTGTGTTGCTGCTTTGGTGGTTTGTGAAAAGTACATAGAAAATGCAAAAGTCTGACAAAAAATTATAAAATATGTAGGAATCGACGACATCATCTCAAGGTTGCGAACCCAGCAATCTTACCACTCGACCACTCGGTTCTGATGCTTCACGGCAATTAATAATCATGATGCATTAGAAATCGACTATACTCTATAGCACTGTGTGCTACCAAACTGGCCCGCTTATTTGCAATAGATCTGCAAGATAAGTTTGCAGTTATGCACAAGCAAACATGAAGCTCAGTGATTAATTAGCTCAGTGATCACCACCCGAAGGACCCTGATTTTTTACCTTTGGCTGCAAACCTGTAAAAGTTAAAGTCCAGAGGATATTATCAATCACGCTCCATGAACTGTACATACCCCTAGCCATATTAGCCCGGAACAACTCATCATAACGCAAAAAACCCAACCCGTTAAATGTGCTAGCTGCGAAACGAATGCGTTCTACATATGTCAGCAGTTGGACGCCTAGGTGCGGTCTAGCTTCGAGGATTATTGATGCAAAAACAATAAAAGCCGCAAGCCATTGATCAAATGTTACAATGACCTTTTTAATAGTTTGGATTTTTAATGCATCAGTTGATCCAACGAAGATAACCTCCGAGGCGCCTCTGCTGGCTTGGGGGGCAGACACAGATGGAGGCAGAAGATTAGCTAAGTCAACAAACTCACATGCTAAAATTTTTTGTTTCGTGCCCTCTGATACAAAATTTGTTAGCTGACTTTTCCCCTGGAGGTTGTGGCCGTCATACAGCTGTTGTGGGTAGGGATTTTCACATTGCCGATCTGGTTGGTAGTAGCTTGGGACGGCCCCTTCACCCAGGACCTCAGGTTCCCCCAGCGAGGATGCCAAGGAGGACGAGTGTTGCCTTGCGGTGACCGTCCTGGGATGCTCGATCTCCATTTCCATCATTGGTGCAATGAGGCTCTTTCCACCCACAGGACCACCGGCTCTAATCTTCAGCGTGGAAACGGCCACATCTGTTGAGGGCGACGGACAGTCTTTTGGTGAGAAGGATTGCTGGAACTTTCCTCTTCGAACTGGCCAGTTCGTTTAGACCTTTGTAGGACGACTTTTTTGGCCAAAGAAACTTTCTTTTGCTGTGGTGTTTTCTGTGGCTGGATCCTGTGCTTTTGTACTCTTCCGGCTACAGTTTATGCTGGTCTTTTCAGTGGTTCTTTACCCCGAGTACGTGGCATTGTCGACCAGCAAAATGTAACTTCAATAAATCTGATTGAATTACAGTAACCAGATATTGTAACCGGCTGACTTAATCGTAATGAACTGATTACTACACCATGACTATGCCATTCTCTAGTAGAACAAACGACTTATCTTTACTCATCTAGTACATATCTAACCTACCTTCCAAGTTCCCACAGCTTTGGACATTTTGCAGTTTCAGTGGTTGTCAAAGGAGTAGCATTTTATGGGCAATATACAAATTAAGAAATAAAACTTTCGCTGGCCCAACAGGTTTACGATGGCCTCTGGCCAATGTTACTTAAAAATATACGCTTGATACTTACTGAATACTTTTGCCGAAAAGTTAGCTTGTTGCATACAGATTTTTGTTCCTTCTAGAGAAGGAACTATTGTTTTGAAATTAATTGCTCACAGCGTTTAACGCTGCTCAGCAGTCTGCCATAGCCAGTATGTCTTGCGTGTATTTTCAGCTTGGGAGCTGCCTGCTGATTTTTGTCTGCATATTATATGCATGAAAATCAATAATTTATATACAGTGTTGTAGTAATGTACTTTTTCAAAATCGGCACCGTAATGTTTCACCAGCAGTATATAAGAGCGATTGGAAAACACTGTTTATCGCTTCTTAGAGTTGATTTGCTCAGCTCAGATCAAAGTGTAACTTTTACGCCAAACGGCTTGATGCAGCGGGATGCTTCACATCCTGAAGCACTGTTTTTGTACGTACTACATACGTAGTTAGATTAGATAGTAATAAGCTAGGTATAAAGTAAAGTAAGATACGCACTACGAAGTGTAGCTTACAGTAGGTATGAAATAAAATCAATTTATTCAATCTTGAAAGGTAGACACCGGGGAAGGAACCTTGCCCCTTTTGGGGCCTACTTGTTTGTACTGATCTGAAAATACTAGTGAACATACAATAGTAGCACTTTGTAAAAGTTTGGGTTCTGTTAATTGTGATACTAATCAAATAAAACGAAATTATGAAAAATAAAAAGTAACATGACACAGCAAATACAAAGGAAAAAAAAGAAACTACGAAAAAATATTTGCAAAAAATTACGAACTAAACAGCCAAAATAATGAGATCACCAAAATAATAATAACCACAAATGAAAAAGATCCAATATAGAATCTAAAAGTTGAAGCGTATATCAGATTTTATTTGCACAAGTATTCACAACAGAACAAATATCAATATCAACATCGAAGAACATCAAAAGTAATTATAACAGTGTTGAAGCTACAACTACAGCTACAACTCACAACGTAAATGAGAATTAGGGTCTATGAGACTCGGGGGCTGTGGTGTAGTGGTAGCATGCTTGACTTCGAAGCAGGCGGTCCGGTTTCGATTCCCGGCGCCTCTATTTTTTTCATTCTTTCTAAACAGGGGCATCCTCTTTCTATTCAACATAGTGGCAACCGTGACATAGGACGGAGAAAATAGGGCCGGGTCCTCAGGACAGCCTTATCCCCGAACTGTCTTCGGAGGTTGGTTAGGAGCCCCATGCCCTGGGTTGAGGTTGGCACTTCAACCCTTACGTTACTCATGCTGTGTGTAGTATGATTGTGTATAGTGTCTTTCTTATGTGGTCCCTCGGTTAAGGCTAAGCCGGAAAACCCTCGGTTTCGATTAGGGGTGAACCGGAGAAAACCCTCGGTTTCGGTTAAGGGTGAGCCGGTTAAAACCCTCCGTATTGGTTGAACTTTGTGGTTGCGGGTGAGCCAGGAAATCGTGAGTGTGGTGTGATTGAAGTAGGCTTGGAGGCCTACGTGTGGATGTGCTCTGCCCTTGAGGCATCGGGTTCGCCCTGGGAGCATGAGTATCGACCGAGTATCGTTGCAGGGTCGCAACGATGTTCGAAGGGTAGACCCTGTTGTAAATGAGAATTAGGGCCTATGAGACTCGGGGGCTGTGGTGTAGTGGTGGCATGCTTGACTTCGAAGCAGGCGGCCAGGGTTCGATTCCCGGTGCCTTTATTTCTTTCATTCTTTCTAAACTGGGGCATCCTCTTTCTATTCAACACATATAAGCGACGATTTTCTTGAGTATCTCCACAATTGCAGTATTACTATGTTAGAAACATCATCACAATTTACTACTACTAAACCAACCAAGCCTTGATTAGAGTATAAAACAATGAACTATAATTCCTATTTGCTGGCGTGTAATTACAACTGAAATGTGTCTTTTATGAGCCACAATACTTGAAAGTAAGTCAACCGAGAGGGAAGAAATTGACCCTACTGATTAGGCTATTTTTTTAGATTTCATAAATTGTGGATCTGCGCAGAGAAAGTTTGTCCACCTAAAAACTAAGAGCCAGACTAAATTTTTCAGTTTAGCAAAAATCAAATATGCAAGTCAGAAAACGTTATCAAAAAATAGCATAATAGTTGTCAGCATCACTCATCGCTGAGTCAAAAAGCTTGCGTATGCTTTTACAAAAGAGCATATACACCTTACACGGCAAGAACAATAATAACTATTTTTCAAACAATAGAACACAAAACACTTATACACAATAGAGTTTTTTTCTGAAATATTTTACAAAAAACATGTCTAACAGCTAACAGATACAAACTTGGGACTTAGCAAGAACGTGGTTCATGAATTTAATAAGTCCCTTTGAGACTGAAGTTGACTACTTTGGACTTATAATACGGTTTTAAGACTTACATACAACATATGTTTAATAAATGTGGAGAACAGTTACAGAACTTTACTGTTTTGTATCAGATGTCTAGACACGCTTGGACATCCAATGAATGCTACTAAACAGTTTGTGTTCAATTCTTAGTGTCAGCTATTGCGTTTGCAAGTTAATAAAAGTATCACATTATGTGTTACCAATTATCATGACACCCTAGGCACAACACTTGAACGTTCACTGTTATAAAAAACAATAAAGTTTGCTTTAAAAACTTCTGAAGAACATTGTTTTGATAAAATCGCAACAGTTGCATGGTTATTAACGTAAGTTCAAAAATTGAGTCTTGGTAAGTTATTTTTGAAAATTACCTAATGATCGCGTCAAGCAACATTTAACTTTTTATCAGACCATGATATTGAAAGCGTTTTTTAAAGTCCAAGTATTTTTGAAAATTACCTGATGATCGCGTCAAGCAACTGTTCATCAGACCATGATATTAAAAGCGTTTCTTAAAGTCCAAGTTTTATTTATTCCTTTCAGCCGCCGCAATGAATGTAACTGACGACGAGAAACACAACGTTTTGGCGGCATCGCTATTGATGGCTGTGGCTGCTCCTGGATTGCTATGGTACATCTTATTTATCACGGCTGTGCTTTGCACACCGGATATGCGGTCTCATGCCTACTACATTCTGGCTGTTTTTGTTGGCATTTTTGAGATAGTAGCGTTGTTAAACGGCTGCGTTCTAATGACACCTTCTATTTTCTTTGGTTCTTTCACAGCAGGAGATTATGGCAATATGTTACATTCATTCATTGCTGATCTAACATTTCACGCTACTTTACCATTAACGTGTATTTTGTCTGTTAATCGGTATTACTGCGTTCTAAAACGCAACTCATACAATGAGACTTTTTCAGGACGTAATTTAAAAATAATGATGATCTCATCTATTGTGTACGGCCTTTGCTTTTCGTTTTACCGTTTTTTCATGTGCACCATGACATTTTATATCGATTGGTACTCTTTCTACGGAGACGTAAATGGTCTGGGTGGGCGAACCTGTGGCTTTATAGAATTTTCAACCGCATGTAAGTTGTACTTGGGATGTCACAATGGAATTCAACTAACTTGATAACTTAAACCCTGTAAGTTTTACCTATTCACAATGGGATTCACAAAGCGCGTTCAACTTAAATTCTGTCTAACGCAAACACGTATTCGTATGAAATACCCATAGAATGTTTCAGTACATGTTCTATTTTATTTATTCGACACGCACTATTTTAGACAGAGTCTAAACTTAAACACCTTTTGTGAGTCCGTCCATTGTTTTTTCTGTACACAGTGAAGTAGATAAAATCGAATCGTCGACAAATGTGACGCGTTTTTAAGAAGGAATTAACAACATTTCTCAGCATTTCTATGCATTTAGACGAAGTTTAATTTTCAAAAATAAGAATGGATGTATGTTCAATGCTATGCTTTTTTCAGGGTTCACAGTGATATTTTCATTGCTACTGAATGCAATGGTATTCAACTATTACCGTAAACACCACAAAGAAATGGAACAAGTGCAGAACAATCAGGAAAAAATTCAGCAACAACGAGAATTTAAACTTTTTGTGCAACTTTTTATTATTGTTTCTAGCCTAGCATTCATGGAAACATTTTATTACGCACTGAACTTTATTGAATTCACAAAATGGATCGGCTTGGCTGCAACGTTGTTGTACTTTGTCGTGGTGGCAATCAATGCTTTGGTCTACACTTTGTTAAACGCCAGAATTCGTAGACAAATCAGACTCTGCTTTTCCGAGGAAGAGTCAAAAGAAAAAAACTGGAAGCACAAACAAAGTTTCTCCCGTTGTAAAAGAAAAAACGTGATCACAAACTGATTTTTTGAATATCATGACAATTATTACTTGTATCTACTAAAAAACCTAACCATTATGGAAACTTGTAAGTATATATTGTGAGCGTTCTTAAAATAACTGTAATTTTGTCTAGCAGTAAATTTTATACAATGTTTCACACATTACAAAAAAATACGTGATAAAAACATGCAGTTAGCACTGATCCGACATGCAAGAAATAAAAAAAATGTACCGGAATCTGCAACAAAAACGTGATTATAAATACTTTTGCTGCTGTAACAGGACAATCGTGTAAGTTAAATTGGACTTTGTGTAAATTGGCTGTTACTGTATTTTTCAATTGCTCCAACATCTACCGGCTTTTGTTGTAGCCAGGAAAAACTTGGTTGGACTCGGACAACTCGGACACATACTTTTACCAAAAAACAGATGCGCAGTTGGCTTATATTGTGCCGTTTTTTGTGCCTGGCTGGGCAACACATTATTTGATAGGCCCCACGACTCGTTACGTACCTCTGATAATACTGTTAAGCTGAAATTCAAATACTTTGTGCTTCTAAACACGACAGTGTGCAACTGATAAGCACTTTGAGAAGGTGTGCCTTAAGATGAGCCACAGCAAAAAGGAGGACAAGCTTTATTAATGCAGGAACTACATAACTATTAAGGGTCATACATAAAACAATGGGCCGGCAAGCTAAATAAGCAACAACCCGGAAAAAAACAAACCGTAAAAGGTACCTAACAACCGAACAGACGACTACTCAACTAATGAGTGCTGTGATCATAATGCGATTGCCAAAAAAATTTGGTTTCTTTTTCGCCTTATCCTCCTAAACCTACTCAGTCTTTGACAAAGCTTCGCCATTTTGGTAATGAAAGTACTGTAACCCCCTAATTATTACCTAAACCTAGGTCTACGGTAGCGGGCGGGCTTTTTTTGAGCCCGCCCGCCAGTCGCCTACCTTAAAACTTTAAAGGCCATCTGGCCATTTGTTTCTCCCAACTAATAATACCAAAAATAAGCTTTTTCCGTGGGCTAGCACTTTAGTCAGAGTGTTGTGGGTTTGTGGGTTGGCGGACGGTGGCGTGGAATTAGTGTGGATCGTTCGTGTTGCTGTTAGTTGTGGTTGTGTAGCTGTTGTGTTTCAATAAATGGTTTTTTTGGATTGTGTGGTTTGATTGGATCTGAAGTGGATTGTTGTGGCATCGCCGATTGTTGGGATCTTGATCGAGGCGTCCTTTGGCGCGGCTAGGACAAGGCCAAGTAAAAAGTGTTGGAGTGAACTGATCAAAAGTTTGGCTTGCAGAACTGTAGAACTTCTTTTTTTCTTAGTGGGTGAGTGAGAGTTCTTAACAGTTTAATTGTTACAGTACCAGTAACTATTGACCAACTGCAAACTTTTATTACATGCGTAGATAATTAAAATATACTATTCCACAAGCAGACAACAATATTTGAGTATTGAATACAGCCCCAAAACATGGATTAGAATTTTTTAGCTTTTTTGGGCTAGTGTGTGCAATTAAGTGGCAAAAATGTTGGCATTTCACAGCCAAAGAGAGCCAGCAAATAAATATTTGGCACTTTTTTTGACACGTTTAGATCTAGCTTTAGATTCTCGTGAATACAGCTTATTGATTAGCAACATTTATTGATTAGCCATGTAGAAAACATAGCTCTTTAAAATATTTTTGACCCTACCATCAAATTGCTTCATACTTGACTCCTTTTAGGAACTTGTTCTTTCTTTAACAAGGCTTGAATTAATTTGATTCACAACGTTTTTTGGCACAAAAAATGTCTAGCAGAAAAAATTAAAGGTTTCTTCTTCGGAAAACAAAATATAGAAACATCTTGTCATCTTGGCGCCAAACGAACTTAAAAAGCAACAACAAAAGAGCCTAACTGGTTGACCGCTCGGGCCAGCTCACACACAAAACACGATCACACACAACACTAGAATTGCATACAAACACAAACACTTGGCCCGGCAAAGGCACAGAAAGACGTGAAATTCACCAGGGCAAATTAAATGCAAGGTCCTGTCGGTACTGTGGTAGCGTTACTGTGGTAGGGTTACTGTGGTAGCGTTACTGTGGTAAAATAAAGAAATATTTCTATGTTACTGAACGCTCTTTCTCATATCCTTATACCCTGCAGTAACTTGGTTTTTTTGTAGGACGAAGCTAGGAGTTAACTATGACAAATTTGTTACTTCAATTGATATACACATGACATGTAATTAACTGGAAGTGAATCCAACAAACAGTGCACCGACAAACCATGCAAAATATGTATTTTGTTCGGTAAAAGTAGTCAGTGATCATTTGCTTTCGCACAAAGATCAATGCATAAGTACAATGATAGTAATTACTCCCCTGTATCTGAGTATGCCTTTTCGAGAGTCCCACTTGTTTGAAAAACGTAACATTGTGTTATTTCCTACTGCTATTGTTAAATATGAAGTTCTTGAGCTATTTACCATGTTTTCGAGATTTTCGAAATTATTTTCAGTATTACTGCAAAAATATTTCCATAGCATGAACGCTAATTGTTTTTCAAACAATAGAGCAGAGCACAAACTTTTTCTACAATGGAATAAAGTTTAGTTCTGGGATAATTTCACGAAGAAACAGTGTCCAATTTTTTTGGACGATAACAAACTTAGGACATAGGGTGTTCCGCCCGGTTATGGCTAACGGCTAGTTATGAATAAGACGAACTTTAATGGCTCAGATAACTGGTCACGTGCGCAGCAGCGTCATAAGTGAGCAGTCAAATGTAAGCGTGACATCTGTACAGCCAGTGAGTGAAATTTCAAGCAGCCGAAGCGAGTTGGCATATTGTACGTACACCTCACCTTTCAGCAGAATCCCTCTAAGAAATGGGTCCGATTTGCTAATTTGAAAGGACTGGATATATTACTTGGCTTTTGAAAGGACTGCATATATTGAAGTTTTCAGTTTGGCAGTATGGCAGTTTTCTTGGACAGTCTTCTCTTAAGGACAAAACGATAGGGACACGAACATGGACGAGTATGAACCCGGCCTAACGGGTTGCTCGCCAGTCGGGTACCATACCCCAGGCTGAACGCTGACTCACAAATTTTTATGTGCAATTTATGTCCGCACCACACAAATGCACTTTTAAAAATCTATTCTGTTTGTGGTTATTATTCATTTTACATTTTTGTGTATAATAGTTTACATTTTATTTTACGGGCTATCGCGCCAACCAAATTAGTACACCTGCTGCATTTTTAGTAGAGATCGGCCGCTAAGCCAAGTGTCGGCCCCGGGCCGGCCCGGGGCCGCAGCCATTTTCACCGGGCCGTCCCCGGGCCGGCCCGGGCCCGGCCCCGGGCCCGGCATTGGCCCGCGGCCCGCCACCGGCCCCGGGCCGCGTGGCAGCGGGCCGGCCCCGGGCCGGCCCGGGGCCGTCGCAGTCGGCCCGGGGCCGGCCCGGTCGGCCCGGTCAGCCCGGGGCCGGCCCGGTCGGCCCGGTCGGCCCGGTCAGCCCGGTCGGCCCCAGCCGGCCCGCTGTTTGCCGGGAATCGGCACGGGACCGGCACGGTCGGCCCGGTGGGCCCTGGTTCGCTTGATCAGTAATAAAGACTGCTAAAGTCCAAGGACGAATGTAGCTTACTAATAATTTACATACAACTGTAACGTTTTGCATTACAAACACAAAGCTGCCCCTTAAAGTAGCAGTGTTATTCCCCAGCTGTTGCTTTGATAAGATAGCGCGAGCTCTCGGACCTTACACTCTACATAGCTGTAGAATAAATTAATGAATAGCAGACGCTGAACGGAAAGCTAAAATACTGAAACTTGTATCAGTTTTGACGTAGGTGGGGTGCACCCCACCAAATAAATCAATAAACTGTCTCAGCTTAGGCGTTTACAAAAACCTTCAACTGCACTAATCCTCACATTGTTGCAGCGCACTTGAGTCAAATTATAAACTTAAGCCTGAGATACATAAGTATAGTCCACCCGCCGTTGGTCTTAGTTCCCGCTCACAGCACTTGCTTTTAAATACATTCATATTAAACTGAAGACAAAGCTCGCTAGTTGCCGTGAAGACCAGTTGCTCTACGGGGGTTTGTTTGCGACGTCCATTCTATATGTATAATTTCATTTGATTGGTTCGAGGCTGAAGCTCCACCCCGCGGCCCGGTCGGCCCGGTCGGCCCGGTCGGCCCGGCCGGCCCGGTCGGCCCGGGGCCGGCCCGCTGCCACGCGGCCCCGGGCCGGTGGCGGGCCGCGGGCCGCAGTGCTGCCGGGCCGGGCCGGGGCCGGGCCGTCTGACTGAGCGTCGGCCCGGGGCCGGCCCGGGGCCGGCCCGGCCCGGTCGGCCCGGTCGGCCCGCGGCCCGCCACCGGCCCCGGCCGATCTCTAATTTTTAGACTGTTCAGCTCGCGGTAACTTTAAGTAGCAGCAGTTTAGCATTTATTAGGTCGTTAAATACAATTAATATCATATTAAGGCTTCGTTTTTGCCATTAGCCATAACTAGGATGTCAAGAAAGGGGGGATTCTTACCGAAAGAAGACAGCATCATCATCAGAATGACCCATCTCTGGATCTGCAGACCAGCGCTCTACCGTTGAGCTGCTGGGCCGATGATGAGCTGTCGTAAATCCCTTTTAAGTACTATAGGGGGCCTATCTTACTTCACAAGGATGCCAAGTATTCATAACTGGCCGAACCTTCCTATTGAAAATTGGGATGTATTCATAACCGGGCGGAACCCCCTACCGTATTTTCTCGAATAGAGCCCCAGGGCTTTTATTTTTTCGTGAAGATTAAAATGGGGGTTGTATTCAAGGCAGAGCTTTATTTTTTTGTGAAGTTTTGGCAAAGGTTGTAATTGGTGATGTAGATCGGATCGGAACGGTCCGAAATTTTAATGCCGATCCTTATGTATGCTTAATTGGCGATCCGATCCAATCCGATCCAGGCCCGGATCGGCCGATCCGATCCGGCAAATTCAACGATCCGATCCGATCCGATCCGACACCCGGATCGGCCGATCCGATCCAATCCGGCGATTCGATCCACATCACCAGTCGTAATTAAAACGTCAGTTTGCAGATCGCGAACATTTCAGAAACTGTTGAAAATGAGTCGCCACACACAAAATATTTCTAAAGTCTGACCAAAAAGTGTATGTATGGAACTTCATTGCTTCATAGCAGCTTAGTCGTTTGAGGTAACCCCCATAATGTATATATCATTCGAAAGCATTTTTGATGGAAATTTTGATGAATTTGAAATATTTGAAAAAAATTTTAAGTCAAAATTTTTAATTCAATTAAAATCGATTTTTTCCGCGTATTTACAGGAAACCTAACGTATTATATATCATTCGATAGCCCATTCCATTCTGCGTCTAACGATATATACAACATCACTATAGCATGCACCTGTCAAAAATTATCGATTTTTTTATTTTTGATTTTACCATTGAAAACGTTATTTTTGGCCCGTTTTATTCGCTGTAACTCAGCAAATACTCAACCAAATCTGACGAATTTTGCATCAATAGACGCGCTGTGACCTTGCGCAGTCTGTGAAAGTAATAAAACTTCAAAATTTGATACTAAATTTTTCAATATTTGTCAGGTTTACAGTCATTTTTCAGCAATTTTAGTTCAAGATTAGTTAAAATAATTAGTACCACATTAAAGTTCAGTTCTTTAGCTTTCATTTGATACTAAAAACATGTGCTTTTGATTGGTTTGAGCAAAGTTATGCAGCAAAAAGATATAGCTGTTTTCATTACTTGTCAAAAATTAGTGCTTGATGAGCATGTCATGTGCATGCGTTCAAACATTCTACACGCTGATATGCGTGTATAAATTTTTGTGGGAGCACACATATTCTGTGAATACTGATTTATTTTTTGCATAACTTTGCTCAAACCAATCAAAAGCACATGTTTTTAGTATCAAATGAAAGCTAAAGAACTGAACTAATGTGGTACTAATTATTTTAACTAATCTTGAACTAAAATTGCTGAAAAATGACTGTAAACCTGACAAATTTTGAAAAATTTAGTATTAAATTTTGAAATTTTATTACTTTCACAGACTGCGCAAGGTCACAGTGCGTCTATTGATGCAAAATTTGTCAGATTTGGTTGAGTATTTTCTGAGTTACAGCGAATAAAACGGGCCAAAAATGACGTTTTCAATGGAAAAATCAAAAATGAAAAAAATCGATAATTTTTGACAGGTGCATGCTATAGTGGTGTTGTATATATCGTTAGACGCAGAATGGAATGGGCTATCCGATGCTATATAGTACATTAGTTTTCCTGTAAATAGGCGGCAAAAATCGATTTTATTTGAATTAAAAATTTTGACTCAAAATTTTTTCAAATATTTCAAATTCATCAAAATCTCCATCAAAAATGGTTTCGAATGATATATACATTATGGGGGTTACCTCAAACGACTAAGCTGCTATGAAGCAATGAAGTTCCGTACATACACTTTTTGGTCAGACTATAGTCAGCCTAGGGTGTAACTTAGGGCATATTCCATTACCGGATTAAAAACGGACTAAACGGTTTAAAAATTATGCTAAAAATGTCATTCCAAAACCTCCGGATTAAACGGACTTAAATTTTAGCGCGCTGGGTTTTAGTCAGACTAAACGGATTTAGCCAAGCATGCTAATTTTAAGCGTGCATGTTAGATCCGTTTAGTCCGGTATTAGTTTAGGAAAGGGCTCGGACTAAAAATAAGCCGCTGATTAATTTTAAATCGTTAAGCCCGTTTAGTTCAATATTTCATTCCGAAACCTTGGACTAAATGGGTGGGATTCACAAAGCGCGTTTAACTTAGACCCAGTATACAGTCATTTTCAAATGAAAATGGATTTGCCCGACGCCATTTCATCATCCGACGCGTCGGATTGCAGCATCCGTCGCGTCGGGTGACATCATCCGTCGCGTCGGATGACATCATCCGACGCGTCGGGTTTCATCACCGAGGCCGTCGGATGACATCATCCGACGGGCCTGGCTGGGATTGCATCATAGAGTTGAAAATTGGAGAGCTTGCAGGAAAAATTTATGAGGGTGACTCCTCAAAGAGTTATGCGAAATTTTTATAGTTTATTTTCATATGTTGATTAATAGCTGTTTTCTTGAAATATAAGGTAATGTTATCTACTGAATTCTGATTTTTATTAGTTAAAGAAACAAAACAATAAAGTAAGGTAGCATTCATAATTTGCACTGAAGAAGCCACCCCTATTCAAAACTTTAGGCCTGAATTTTGACAGCTAATTAATCACTGGCTGGCAAAACTCTAGGCGTCGGATTGCATAACCGAGGGCGTCGGATGACATCACCCGACGCGTCGGATGACATCACCCGACGCGTCGGATGACATCATCCGACGCGTCCGATTTCATCACTAATCCCGACGCCTAGAATCTATTTTCATTTGAAACCGACTGTAAGTCTGCGTATGATTAGCGTGTAAATTTTGTTCTATTTTCGTGTTCTAAGTTTGTCGGTTTTATTTTTTCCGATGTTAATATATACTTTCATATGATAGTTAATGTACATGATCTAGTTTTATAATAGGAAAATTTTATTTACCATTCTGTTTACTTATTCATTGTTCATAATTTGGGATAATTTCATAATGTGGGATTTCAATGCCACAGGAGTAAATTGAACCACTGAACGTTTTAGGTTTGAATCGTCCTGGACTCTACTAAGGCGTCTGCATTTTGTAGCATAGGGTCGTCTGCCAAGAATATATGATCGTTTGCTTAGAATACGGGGTTATATGCCTGGAACACTAGGTTTTCTGCCTTAAAAGGGTTGTCTGCCTAGAATAGAGGGTTTCTTCCTAGGATAGAGGGTCTCCTTCCTAGAATAGATGATCCACTAAGAATAGAGGGTCCTCTGCATAGATGGTAACTTACCGGTCAGCAAACCGTTGTGACTTAATGGCGATTTTTTAATTTTTTTGCATTGAACTGCTGTGATGATTGTACAAAATAATAAACTGTAGGTCCATTTGCACTTTGCAGAAATCTTAAGGAAAGCCGTTTTTATCCCTCTTAAAAATCGGCTTTTGGTGTAGCTGCACAACAAGTTTTAGCTAACCTCTAGTCAGTTTACTTGAACTAGACAGCAGCAGATTCTGTCTCATTAATTAGGTACCTTCGTTTAGCTCAGTTACCAATAATATGCAAACGGACTGGAGAACATTTTGCTTTTCTAAGTTTTTAAGATTTGGGCATTAAGGACTGTTACAACAGCTGCTGTTATTTAATAAAAATAACCTAAAAACTACTATTACAAAAAACATACGATACAATAGTTATAGTAAAAAAACTGACCCTTTAATAAGTTAGCATGAAAATTCAGTTAAAATCGCTAGCTAATACATACCGTTATTTTAATATTGGGATTTCATTTTTAATAAACTATTAATATAAATAGGGACCCTGAAATATTTTTGATTTGATATTAATATAAATATTCTTTTCAATTTATTTTTAATATAATATTAATATAAATATGAATTCTGAATAATTTTTAGTTTAATATTAATATAAATAAAGTTCCCGAGATATTTTTAATTTAATATTAATATAAATAGGAATTTTCTCGGACTTTTAATATTAATATTAATAATATTTTAATATTATTTTAATATTTGGTTTAAATAGGTTTCCTCATATAGTGAACTTGTTATAAAACTTTACAATACTGATCAGCACTACTAAAACAGATGTATTTTAAGTCGCCACACTGTACAAAGGCTTTATTGTACAAACACGAACTATATATCGAAATTTAGCTTTTATGTTATTAATATTATTATATATACAAACCTATTAAGATTGATAATGTACCATAAACAGAAGATTTTTTATTGTAAGCTGAAGACCCTGTACTGTAGGCACTCTATGGAGGGTTCAGGAAGTCCACGTCCAACGTGAATGAAGTATTTGTGTTCACGGGCCCAATTTAACCTTAAATAACTAGTGTTTATGACCGGCCGCGTAAGCCTCTGGCCGACAAAGAAGTTTGGCCGGCCTTCCGGCCTGGGCCCGGTTTCATTAAAGATCAGTTACGATTCATTAGTAACACTGACGTTAATTGGAATATTTGCGTTTTGCGTTTGCGTTTACTTTCACGACCCATTACCAATATGGTCTACAAGGTGTGGTTTAAGTTTTTGTGACGTTTGCTTAATGAAGTCAAAAGTCTAGTTAGGTCAAAGTCATTCATTAGTTCCATAAGTTTCATCAGTGTTACTAATGAATCCTGATTCATTGTTTATGAAACAGGGCCCTGGCAGTATTTTTGGAAAAAGCAAATTCATCCAAATCCAGAGTGTTATTTCGGCCTAACTTAGCTTACTGGACTGTTATGCCGTCCAAATTTGGTCGATTGGTAGATTGTGACCGGCCGGTTTTTGACCGTCCGGCCGGCGCCCGACTGGCCCACCAAAAATTCCGGCCGTTCGCAAAACCTATGAATAACTACTCAAACTCCCAAGTTCAAACTCACGCCTGCCTAAATATATACATCCAAATCTCAGTTTCGAAATTGACCTGCTTAGAGTTTGGAGATGGACCCCTAAAAAGTAGTCTCTGGGCGGCCATGGGTAGATTCAGTGGAGTCATGGACAAAAATGGACCTTAGGTTTATGTTTAGGGGCTCAATTTTCAAGATATATCACAATCTTGGTTTAGAAAGATTCATTCTTAACTGTTTTTGTCAGATCAATCCTGTAATGACCAAAATCGCTGTTCGATAGAAACTGGAATAGTGAACACTCTGTTGGTAAATAAGGGGCACTTGTTGTAGACAGAAACAGTGACAAACAACATAGCCAGGACAAAAATTTTGTGTTAAAATGCATTTAACTGCAATTTCATCGCAAAAGTTACATATTATGTACATTAGCATATTTCGTTCAAAAACAATGAGATTTGTTTACCAAAGCGGTATCGAAATTCAAAACCGAAAGTAAAATTGGAGCTCTAAAAAACCAAAAATGATATATGCAGCGGACCGGTGAGGGTCCAGACTCCAGAAGCCAGCAAATTAGGAAATTTACAAAATTTATGACATTACGATCATAAATTTACAAAAATTGCCATTTCTAAGCAAATAAATTTCTACTTGTTATTGATTTTTAAGCCTAATTTGGTCATTTTGGTCAATTAGAAACCAGCCGGGATGTTAATACCAAAAAGGGACCCTTGTGCACAATTCCTAAAATTTCACTAGTGCAGAGTGCAACTTCCTTATTCCCAACCAAGCCACTTCTCCCGCTGTTTGCGTGCGTGCAAATAGACACGCTTTCTACGCTGTATTAAAACTCATATTAAAAGTATATTAAAATTCATTTTACTATTAATATAAATACAGCGTGTCAATTTATGCACAAGTATATATGCCATATATGTTCAACGCTGTGTCGCAGACTTGCTATATTAAAAAGAATATTAAAAGTACAGTGCATTTTAATATTAATAATGGGTTTTTATTTTTAATAAACTATTAATATAAATAGAGCTCTCGAAATCTTTTTCATTTAATATTAATATAAATAACGTACCTAAATTATTTTTAATTTAATATTAATATAAATAGAGGTCTCAAAATATTTTTAATAAAATATTAATATAAATATAATTCTCGAAATATTTTTAATTTAATATTAATAAAATTATTAATATTAAAAGTATTTTAAATAGCGACTTTTAATATTAATATGAATTATTAAAATAACGGTACTAATACACACCCAAATGCTGATTTACACGAAACGCACTCCGCAACATAATTTACCCACAGGCTTCCCATGCGGTAATAGAATGTACGTACGTACATTGGGGCTGTATTTGGGGACGCTTTGAATACAACCCCTGGGGTTATATTCGAGGACGTTTTGAATAGAACCCCCGGGGCTTCAATTTAAGGTAGGGGTTTTATTATTTCGTGAGCAGTTAGACGGGGGTTCTATTCAATACAGGGGTTCTATTCAAGACAGGGGCTTTATTCGAGAAAAAACGGTAGGTTCGTTTTTTACTTTAAAGTAAGGCATTCAAAAGAAACACATAGTTTTGATTCTTTGGTTTTGGTTTGACACTCGTGGCTAGTAGCTAGTTCCTGTCTTTGTTCCTTGGAGAGAGGAAACCATATTTCGAAACCAGCTCCGTGCAGTGTATGTTGTGAATGAAGCGTGCAAGATTAACGTGTAAGGTCAGCCAGGATAGCGAGTGGCTATTTTGACAAAGACTTTTCCTTCTTTTTCATGACAAGTAATGACAATTACAATTGGACTTTGTTCGTTCCATCCAGAGAATGAGCCATTGTTTTGAAATCAACTCTGCGCAGTGCAAAAGTAGCAGCCACATGTTGTTGGGTAAATATTATTAAGATGTGAAGTTAATGGGAACCGGTTTCTCGGCTTCATCTTTTTTGAAGACAGGCCTTTTTATGCTATTTTTAATGAAATAATGGTCAACAACACTTTTGCCAAGGTATTGAGTTTTCATTTTACTAAAACTTTATGACGTAAAACGTTTAGTAACTTGCTAATCATGTGATTGTCTACTTTGATGTTTTTGTAGTTTCCTTTTACATAGTCATAAGCAAACAACGCTACTACCATTATTAGTATGTTGAATTAGTTAGTATGTTTAAACACTATCCTATTTTTAGTGATAATTATAATAATAGGGTGACGTGGCTCTGAAAAGGCTGGCATTGATGTTCTAAGCATGAATAAACCTTACGTTGTGATGGACGTGACCCGGTTTTCTGGTTCCAGGTCAATAAAGTTGGAGTTATTTTATTGTCAAAATTTATCTTACGTTTTTTGGCACATAAGTCAGCTATGACCTATAGTTTTTATGGTGTCAAATGAAAGCTGTTTCTATACCCTACCTGATGCCAAAAACTAGAACTTTTTACGAGTTAGCTAGAAAAAGTTATGGCGGAAAAAGTTTTCACGTAAACTTTGTATTTTTCAAAAATGTCCCTACCGGCGCTCATACCTATAATAATAAAAAACAAACAGTTCCATGAAGTCAGCCGTATAATTGTAATCATTGCATAAAACAGCTTGTGTCCACTCACTGACCATGGCGCCAAGAAAATGGGTCTAAACCTGAAATTTATTTTATTATGAAATTTTATTTTGCGTTTTTCGCTGTATAAGTTAGCGTTAACATATAGCTTTTTTGGTATCAAATGAAAGCCCTTCTTTAGCTCTATCTAGCTGCGAAAACTAGAACCGTTTACATGATCCCTGAAAAAAGTTATGGCCGAAAGTTATTTTTCGAATACATTTTGTTCGAAAAAAATCCTCCGCGGCTACTCACACCAAATACGTAGTCAGCAAAATTTCGGAAATATTAAAATTATTATAACTTGCTTCAACGTCAGCGTAGAAACATGAAATTGACGGCATTCTACTCAGAACTTCAGGCGCTTTAAAATGACACCTTACTTGACATCGACCGACGCAACGTCTAACCAGCATTGACTATTAATTAATACTGACCGTTGGCCGATTGCTACGTCAAAATGCGACCTATCAGTCGATAGCTATTGACAAATTATAAAACTAATTTCACGTCGATACCACAACCGTATCAAAAATTATGGCTCCTGGAATATTTCCCTTTTGTTGACTACCTGTAATCACCTCATATGCGATCAACTCGCAATGTAAGTCAAATTTTAACTAGATTTAAAAAAAAATTTTTGAAAAAAATTTCTTGTCAAACATTGCTTGACCTCAAGTTATAGAACTAGTCGAACTAGTCTAAACTAGACGCACTAGTCTTGTTTTAATAATATTTATATAAATATTAAAAATAACTGTTTAAAATACTCTTAATATTAATTATTTTTATTGCTAGTCACGTAAAAATAAATTGAGGACTTTATATTAAAACTAAATTTAAAAAATTTCTGAAAATTATTTATATCAATAATGAATTGAAAATATTTCAAGAATTCTATTTTTATAAATGTCAAATTAAAAATAAATTAAAATATTAATATTAAATTAAAAATTTTTGGTTTTTTTAGAGGTTTTTTTAGATTTTTTTTAGATTTTAAAATTTTTAGTGGTCTAATAAAACTATTGAAAATAAATTCCAAATATTAAAATACTGGTAATCGCTACACATCGAATTTGCGTGGTCGATTCGCCAAAAGCCGTTGTCTAAAGTTAGTTGTTACGCGGGTTCGATCGCCTAACTTTTGTCACTAAACACTGCTTTGACTGCAAATTTCTTTGTCATGATATAAGTTGAAGTTAAAATCACAAGCAGTTCCGGCAACTATGGCATGAGTTTTCGACAAATTGTTGCATTTATAGTGTGATTTCGGGGTAACGACTGAATTTGTTTATATAGTTTACATCAAGTGTCACCTAGAGTAATACAAAGCATTGTATTAAAAAGCTTGCTTACTGCTTTAGCTTTGCAGCCAAAATGAATTCAACTGACTTAACCAATACCACTAACAAAGATAACACCAACATTCTCGCGGCATCGCTGATGCTTGCAGTAGCCGCTCCGGGATCGTTATGGTACATTTTATTCATTACCGCCGTGCTCCGTACACCGGATATGCGGTATCATTCCTACTACATTTTGGCAGTTTTCATGGGTATTTTCGAGACAATTGCTTTGTTAAATGGCTGCTTTCTAATGGCACCTTCTGTGTTCCTGGGATATTTTGTAGCGGGCAATTTCGGTAATAAGTTATGTGGATTTATTTGTGACCTAACTTTTCACGTTTCTTTGCCAGTAACGTGCATATTGTCCGCTAATCGGTACTATTGCGTTTTGAAGCGCAACTCATACAACGACGTTTTTTCAGGTCAGAATTTGAAAATTATGATGGCATTGTCTTTGTTGTGGGCCCTTTTTTATTCGTTTTATCGGTTTTTTTTGTGCACTCAGAGATTCGATGTCACTGTGTATTGTCTTTACCAGGATGCTAACGGCCTCGGAGCCGGAACTTGCGGTTCTGTGGAACTTGCAGCCACATGTAAGCAGAAAAGATTTGTTTTTGTTTGTGTTTGTTTTTGTTTGTTTCATTTGTGTTGTCTCAGTTATTTCAGTTTTTTCAACTCAAACAACAAACAGAAATTTGCTTTTTAACCAGTTTGACAAATTCTTTCTCATCTTTCACAACTTTTACACTTGACGGCCAAATACAATATTTGACCTAGCATTAAATGCAAGCCCCTTCAAACTGAAACCTTTTTATCTATGTATGTAAAAGGAAGAGCATTATACACCTTTCTCTATTGAATATGCTTGTCACAGGAAATCTTAATCCATTTAAATTTGTTTTTAGTAATTATGAAATTTAAATTAACACTTTTTAAGTGTTAATTTTTAACACACTTTTAATTAATTAAGTTAATTAATCAATAAAACGGCTAATTTTTAGTTGAGGTCTCACAGTTGAAGAAGGTTTGTTTTAATATTTGACGGTGGCAAAACATACACAATTCAAATAAGATTTAATAATACTCCCACAAAGTGAGAGAACATTTGACAAAATTGCCAAAAAATAAGAAAGAAACAAAATTTTTTCTATTTTTCTTCACAAAAAAAAGAGAAAGAAACTTGTAAAAAATAAAAACATTTACACAACATCGAAAATAATAGAAAAGTGAAAGAATCTGTATTTGATGAAAGGATTTCGTACTCAATAACGACCTACTTGCTGCATAAAAAACATCAAATCACAAGTGGATAAACGAAATATCGTAAAAAATCTAAATATTTTACAACACTTTTATGTAAAATGGAAGAAATTAGTACAAAAGTTTTAAAACATGATTGATTTAAACTAAATTAAATTAAAATTAAATATAACTTTAAATAAAAATAAAATTAAATCCGATTTCCTGAAACATAAATATTATTGAACTGTTCTGTTTTTCAGGGTTCACAGTGATTTTTTCATTGCTACTGAACGCAATGGTATTTAATTATTATCGCCAGCACCACAAAGAAATGGGGCAAGTTCAGAACAACCAGGAAAAAATTCAGCAACAACGTGAATTTAAACTTTTTGTGCAACTTTTTATCATTGTTTCCAGCCTAGCGTTTATGGCATCATTTTATTTCACAACAAATTACATTGAATTCACAAAGTGGTTCGGCTTGGCTGCAACGTTGTTGTACTTTGTCGTGGTGTCAATCAATGCTTTTGTCTACACTTTGTTAAATGCCAGAATTCGTAGACAAATCAGAAACTGTTTTTACGAAGAAGATTCGAAAGTAACGAATGCTACAAAAGTAAAAACTATTAGCTCGAGCAAAAATTCTCCCTGATCAAAAAATGCTAATATCGAACTGATCATTTTAATCTCTATATTTATAACCTGCACTAAAAAAAATAACCTGTAATAATAGACACGTGCAAGTATATAATCCAAATGTACTAATAATAAAAGTTATTTTGTTGGCATCGTACACTATTACATAATACTTACAAACATGCCTTGGATTTATAATGAATGGTTGCTATCTTGTGTAAATGCAGTATATACTAATTTAATTCGTTGTTGGGTTAAATTTAGCTGTTACACCGGACAGTACCGTTATTTTAATAATTAATATTAATACAAGACTAGTGCGTCTAGTTTAGACTAGTTCGACCAAATCTAGATCCCGAAGTAAGTTATTGTATGACAATAAAAAAATTTTGAAATTTTTTTAAAATTTTGTTTAAAATTAAATTTCAATAGATTTGATCGCATATGAGGTGATTATAGGTAGTCACTAAAGGGAAAAATTCCAGGAGCCATAGCGTTTGTTAGGGTTATGGTATCGACGTGAAATTTGTTTTATATGCTTGCGATTGTCAAGAGCTATCAATTGATATGTCGCATGATGACGTAAACGGCGACAAATGGTCAGTATAAAAATAATAGTAATACGTGACTGGCCGTTGCGTCCGTAAACGTCATGTAAGGTACCATCCGAAAGCCCTTTCAATTCTGAGTTGAATGCTGTCAATTTTGTGTTTCTACGTCAAGGTTGACGCAAGTTATAACGATTTCAATTTTTCCGAACTTTTGTTCAATACGTATATGGTGTGAGTAGTCGCGGAGGAATTTTTTCGAACAAAATGTTTTCGAAAAACAACTTTTGGCCATAACTTTTTTCAGGGACCACGTAAATGATTCCGGTTTTCGTAGTTAGATAGAGCAGAAGAAGGGCTTTTATTTGATACCAAAAAAGCTACACGTTAACGCTGACTTATATACCGAAAAACGCAAAATAAAATTTTAGAATAAAATAAATTTCAGATTTAGACCCATATTGCCGGCTCCATGGTCACTGATAGAGTAAAAACTGTTTTGTGTAAGGATCACAGTAATATGGCTGACTTCATGGAAGCATTACCTTTGTTATATCAATGGTAACACGGACGTTACGTAACATTTTTGAAAAATACTAAGTTTACGTAAAAATTGTTGACGCCATAACTTTTTTTAGCTAACTGGTAAAAAGTTCTAGTTTTCGGCATCAGTTAGGATATAAGAACAGCTTTGATTTGACACCATAAAAAGTATAGGTTACCGCTGACTTACGTGCCGAAAAACGTATGATTAGTTTTGACAATAAAATAACTCCAACTTTATTGACCTGGAACCAGAAAACCGGGTCACGTCCAGCACAATGTAAACTTGTTTCATGTTCAGAACATCAACGCCAACCCTTCCAGAGCCACCTCACCCACAAAAAATAGGATAGTTTTAAAGATGGTAATAAAGATGGTAACAAGTTTAGTGCGTCGGGTATCTTAGGAAAGTTTTTATACGTATAGCAAATATACGGATAACCAAAAATATGAAAAATTTCAAAAAGTATCTGATTAAGTAATATTTGGGGAGATGCCAAACAGGGCCCAAAATTTTCGAAATTGGTACTTTTTGGCCAGATAAATGGTAAGCGGTATATACGTATTGCATCTCAATGTTTACTAATGAAATGAGAACACTTTCGTAGAATACATTTTGCTAAAAAGATAAGTTAAAATTTGAAAAAAACGACCCCCGGCTGGACTCGAACCAGCGACCAGAGGGGTGAGACGCCTCAATGCTAACCACTACACCACGGGGGTTACGACAATGGTGAGTTAAAATTAGTTTAAGATATTTTGTGTGTTTTATTTAACATTATGGACTGGTTCCAAAAATTAATTTTATTTCCATAAATAGAATTAAGCTTAGGGGTTAACCGAAAAATGATAAGCGGGTTATGAGCTTTCGTTTGGTATATTTGAAACTGGGTTTGGTACATTAAAAACTGGATTATTATATTTATCATTATGCTTAGGATAGTTTATATCCTATTAATTAAAGATAGTTATTAAAAATAATTTTAATATTAACTATTTTATTAATACTAATATTAAAACTAATTGAGCAGCGCTATTTATATTAATATTTAATTAAAAATAAACTAGGGTGGCTATTTATATTAAATTAAAATTAAAAATAAATAGGGCACGCTATTTATATTAATATTACTATTAAAATTTTTGGACACTATTAATATTAAAAATGCCGTTATAGTACATATTTTGACAAGTCTAGTGGGTCTAGTATAAATTATTTCGACCAGAGCTTAATTATTCCAGTATATGTTAAGTCTATTCCATTTAGCATTTTAAAAACAGAAGTTTCAAATATTTTATCCTAATTACCTACAATTATACTGGATCATCCAAGATATCATGGTTTAGTCAGCCCCATTTAGCACCAGAGTTAAAGTTTCATAAGTTTGCTGCCAAATTATGTACAAAACATGCAGATTAAATGTATACGGCGCGCAGATCAAATTAAATGTATACGTATACAAGAGTACCGACAAACATAAAACAATAAAACGGCGTTAGTGAATAATTGATCCAAAAATGTTGAAAATAGTTGTCTCCGGCTGGGCTCGATTCAGCAACCTCTTGGTTATCAAAACCAATGCTCTATTCCATTGCGCCACGGAGACCACAAGAAGAGAATGTTTAAATGCCGCTAAGTGTTTTACGTAATAATGCTTTAGCACTGTGGACCTGACCAATTTTCCGCGAACAAATTTAATTTACATTTTATGCTTGTGTGAATAAGGGTTACTGTGCAATTATATTGGTAAGTTCAAATCTAAATTATTATATTTATCATTTTGCGTAGGATAGTTTATATCCTATTAATTACACGTCTAGTGCGTCTAGTTTAGACTAGTTTGATCATGTTGTATTTATCTTAAGTCTACTTTATGTTACGTTCTTAGAAAAATTAGCAAATTTTTTTCCAAATTTTTGCCTAAATTCATTTGTGTTGTGATTTGATCACCCATGGTGTGATCTGTACAATTAGCCCATTTTAGGAAAACTTTTCAGGGGACATAACCTTTGATACGGTAGTGTTACAATAATAATTTTAACGTCATTTGAGAGGAAATTGCTACAGTTTTCAAATGAGGGATCACATGACCCTGTGACGTAACGTTTAACGTACGTCAAAATTTAGAAAGTAAATTTTGGACTTATTTTCAGAAAGTTGCGCCATCATATGATATGTCATTTGAAAGCGCTAAAAATTGTCTTTCCAATGACATAAAGTTCATCTTTCTACGATGTTTATAGCTTAAGTTGTGGCCATTTTTGTAATCAACCTCCAGATTTAACTAACTAGAAATGGCCTGTCGCGGAGGATTCTGCGGAGGAAAAAATAACTCCATTTTACGCCCTTTTAAACTCAAAATAACAGCATAGCACACTAATATCAAGGTTTAAAACGCTTCTCTCAGACCTTTTGATAAAACAGATATACAATACCGCGTTTTCTGTAACAGCAAACACGTTTTGCTTGTAGCAGCAAACAAATAACTCCATTTTACGTTGCGTGTAACTTGGGAACCACATGACTACACGAAAAACTAAAGCGAAACGTCATACTACCACACTTGGTTCTAACTGATTCTTCAATATAGAGTTGACATGTTGATTATCATTATGAATAGGATAGTATAAGTATATTAATTAATAGTTATTTAAAAGTCGGATTGTGAGTTTGCTATGTTTTACTGAATTCCTGCTTGAAAACGGCATTTGTATTTATATTAAAATTAATATTAACATTAAAAATATTTGGAGCTTCTATTTATATTATTATTAAAAACAAAATCACAGTCTAATATTAGATTTATATTAAAAATTTTTGGGGGTTCCTATTTATATTAATATTAATATTAAAATTCCAGAACACTATTAAAATAACGGTACCGGGCAGACATACAGACAGACTATTTGGCGTTGATTCATACTTACAGCCGTATGTCCGCATAGCCGGCAAAATTACGAAATAGTCACGGGACTAAAAATGTAAAAGATCAGACAGTGGCATTTTTGCGCGGCTGCCTGAGCGGCCGTGCATACTTGATTCAGTCAATGCACTGAAACCAAAACTGCATGTAAATCATGCATAGTTTCAGTGCATCGAATTGAAGGCTGCAGTGATATCTGACAGTAGCTGACCATGATGTGCATGTGCTGTGTCTGTGCGCGTGTTGTCCCGCTGTGCGCACGCGCGTGTGTATGTATGTGTGTTTTAATCTTGGGATATACATATGGATACTAATTAGGTATGCATGTGGAATGTGAAGTCAAGTTTTGTTACTTGCGAAAGACTGGTGAGTACAGTTCGTAACCGGGTCTGGTTGACTTTTGATCATCCCTGTCAGGTTAGGATTTTGTGAGCTGCGGGTTGGTTGTGTGGAGGTCACTTCCGGGCAAAGCATTTGGAAGTAAAACGTATAAATTTTGACATTAAATTTTGTTTTCCAGTTCACGTTTTCAGTAATATTTTTTACACATTAAACTACTTGAAGTCTACTGACATGTCAAAGTCACGAAGTGACAAAATTGGGTTGAAGACGTTTTTCTATCAGCTTCACTTCTCGTCGTCAGTCGTATCAGCGTCAGGTCTGGTTGGATCAAAAAATGTCGACCCGTTGCCAGAACTGCACAGATATGCTGCCAGCACCACAGTATTCAGTAGCATTCATACTGTATTGCACTGGTTTTAAAATTTCAGTGTTTGCCGCGCTATATTTTACCAATACGGTAAAATAATCTGACTGTAATCGCGTGAAAAATGTAACGCTCGTCAACAAAAGTGCTTTTTCGTAATACTGTCGGATGACATCCGGCTGTAAGTATGAATCGAGGCTTAGGCTTTTCAGACTTAGTCTTAATTTTTCAGCTGACTTCTAAGCTAACAATCGTGTAACATTGATGACTCCAATACCCAATGTATTTGCCAAACTAAAATTTAGCTATTGGGAAAATATCGTTGTCTTTGGACGTCTTGATAAAGACTTGGGACACCAAATACTGGTGAAAAAAGCAATTGGATAGAGTTCTGCAGTTAACAAATTTTTCAAGACGGGCCCCAACAGGCTCGTACGCTAAGTTAGGGTGAAACGCCTTGTCCTTGTCTCGAAATAGGCCCAATGCCTTCTTAGACACCAAGGCAAGAAAATGTTACAGGCCGACCCATCTAAAAAATGGCTGGTGCAGCATTTGCTACGTACGTGCGTAGCGGCTCAAGATTGTTTCGCCAGAGAAGCTTTTATAAGTGAACTCCCGTTTTTTATAGACAAAAGTGAAAATTGTTACGAATCAAACAATGCTTCGGAAGTCATAAAAAGTGTATAAAAGCAATACCAAGACAGTTTGTTTTGGCTTAATGGGCCGATATAATGTTAACAAGCAGCAATTTCATGCAAAATTTATGGGGTTCTCATCCATGGCCACGACCAGCCTTGCGGTCTGCGCCAGTTGCAGTAATTTTTAATGCAAATCATATTCGGTAGAATCTAAATTACTTGGAAGAAATTGCTTCAAAGGAAGTTAAACCTGTCGCTACCCACCTATTTATTTTTAACATCCTGAAAGGTTAGCTGGCATTTGTCAGATTTAGGCTTGTAGCCGTATGTCCATTCGGCCGACTCAATTACGAAATGATTGCCATAAATAGTGTACATTTGAACGATTTGGCGTTTAAAGCATGGTTAGCTAGGAGAATCTAATTTAGAGAAGAAAAACCCAATAAGCGTTTATAGTTTTAATTTGAAGAATAATCAACTCATATATACTCCATTTTGTTCACAAAAATGTGGTTGTAATTCAGCAATTAAACAGTAACAACAAACTAACAACTAACAACAATTTAAACTTTATTTTTATACAAATTTTATATACAATTGCTGCTTGTTTAATGCCAGAGTTATTTTTTCCTGTCGCTACCTCAGTAGCGACAGTACTTTACATTTGTTTTGCCCTACGTAAAATGCACGTCTACATGTATTTTCTGTAGCAAATTTGTTTATGTGTAATTTTACTACTACATATGTGTGTGAGGTGAGCTGGCCCAGGCCGCCAACCAGCTAGCTTAGTTTTGATGTTGCTACCTACAAGGTTACTGTAGGGCATTGCCAGATATAGCCAATTATTTCTGTGCCCCTTTTTGGGTTATTGCGAATTAGAAAGTTTTATTATTCTTGCATATTATTATTTTTATTTCTTGCTTTTATTATTTATTATTTTATTTTATTATTTTATTATTCTTGCTATGAGGATATTCTTCGAATATAAAACGCGGCGCCCAATTTTTTTCAAAGCCAACATTTTTAACCAAGCATGTAAGAATTAGTCTTAGTTTATATTTCAAGCTAATAAGGTGGAAAATCATTAATCGTCCAAAACGTTTATTCAGGACAACTTATATGATGTCTGTTAAGTTTAAGCTTACATAGAGTCTCGCAGTGTAAGTTTTACCTGTTCTCTCAGTTTCTCAATTTTTTAACTAATTTATAGTCTGCAAACTTGGGGCCTATTCCTTTACCGGATTAAAGGGTTAATTACTATTTTTAATAAATTTAAGAGTTAACTAAAGGGTTATTATAAAAATTTGCTAAAAAATGCCATTCCAAAACATCCGGATTAAACGGATTTAACTTTTAGCGCGTTGCTTTTTAATCGGACGAACTTAACTATGCACGCTAATGTTAAGCATGTATGTTAAATCCGTTTAGTGCAGTGCATGCATACATGTAGTTGGGGGGGATGGGAGAAAGACCCCTCCAAAATTCGGTCCCAGGGGAGGGAGAGGGGGTCCCACCGGGGAGAAAAGAGGAGGGAAAGTTCCGGCGGGAGTAAAATGTTGGCCAATATTTGAAAAAATCGGAATTTTTTTGTGAAATTTAAGCGAATTTTACCAAAATTTTTGCCAAAAATTGTCAAAATCGGTGTTTTTTGGTCAAAAAAAGTAAAAATAGCGCCATCTTTAGGAGGGGAGGGGGGTCAAAAATGAGCTGACGCAGAGGAGGGGAGTTCCCATCAAAGGGGGGTGGGGTACCCAAACTTTTGGTGCTGTTACATGTGTGGTCCAGTGGTAGTTTTGGAATGGGGTCAGACTAAAATTAAGCCGCTGACTT
>JASANF010008970.1:0-63213 GCA_030248245.1 Trissonchulus sp. WLG1_4
ATGTGATAGTAAGCGTCAAAAATGCTTTTCCTAGTTATTCGCGCGAATAGGGTGCAGAAAGCACTGACGTGTCGCAGGGCGATTGCTATTCTGACGCAAGTCTTGTCCGTTTCATCATTTAAAAAGCTGCGTTTTCCTATTCTGACACAACTCTTGTCCGCTTCATTTAGCAAGCTGCGTTTTCCTATTCGGCGGCAAAACTTGTCCCGGGTGTTTAACAAGCATATTAGCATTTTTCCGCTTTCCTATTCTACTAACATTGCTGCCCTTCTGTGAAGGGCATTTTTATAATAATATATATATATATATATGTGTGTGTATATATATATATATATATATGTGTATATATATATATATATATATATATATATATATATATATATATATATATATATATATATATATATATATATATATATATATATATATATGTGTGTGTGTTTACTTAGTATTAGTTTGACAAGAAGTTGTTAACCATCGAAATTCTTTTAACTTGGTTTGCATAATAAGACAATTTGCAACAAACCATTAAAATTGTGTGTATTTAATTTTATTATGTAGAGTTTTTTCATATACAAAATTTGTATATAATTTTATATAATATTGTCTTAAGGACAATTTACACGATCGAACTTGCTCCGAACTTGCTCCGAACCTAGTTCGGAGCAAGTGTAAACGCACTCCGGACCTACTCCGGACTCCACCGCTCCACCGAACTTGCATCAAACTTGCATCGGACCTAGCGTTCAGCAGCCAATCAGACTGCTTAGAAAAGTTTTTCCCACGCTAGTAGTCGCCGTTGCTACATATGGTTTCTGTTCAGTCAGCGTTTGTGTTTTTGTTCGTTCGGAGCAAGTTCAGAGCCTGGGGTTTTTTTTCCGCTGGCAAATTTTCGCAATTTTGCGAAAAGCTTGAAATATTTTTCGCAAAATCAAATTTTTTTCCGCAGACTTACTTTTGTTACTTAGTGCAGTAGATTTTACATTTAAATGTTAATAAAACATTATTACGGATATACAGGATTAAGACTGACGCAATTTTTACCCGTTTTGGCCCAAAAGCAATGATTTTCACATTTTTATTTAAATTTATGGAGCCGTCCTGAGAATTTTGTGTAATTTTTCACAATTTTCACAATCGATGTTCAGCCGTAAAGAAATTTCGGAAGACCCGGCCAATGACCAAGTTAGGCCTGAAAATGCTAACATTTTGAAATGTTTCTTTTCTTAATTATGTCGCCTCTGAGTCTCCGACAGTCCGACCCCTATTATACTCTCTGGTGTCTATTAGTGTTACATGCAGTCGGTGTGATGATACATGGAAGAAAAACTGTCCCAATTACAGTCACTAGAAACATCAAGTCACAAAGTTGCACGAGTCCGGGCCTAGGGGATCAGAAAAAGTCGGAGAAATTTTCAATTTTTAGGCCCAATTTGGTCAATTGGGGACGTATCGGAAATGTTTTCCGACTAAACCACAAAAATCAGCGCATAGACCTTACGAGTTCACCTCCACTGCGTCAAAATTTTTTCGCAATTTTGCGAAAAGGTTTGAAATTTTTTCGCAATCATCAAATTTTTTTCGCAATTGCGAACGTTTTTGCGCAAAAAAACCCAGTTCGGAGCGCCAATGTTCGGTGCAAGTACGATCGTGTGCATGCAAAAATTTGCTTTGAACTTGCTCCGGACTAGGTTCGGGGCAAGTTCGATCGTGTAAATTGGCCTTTACATTTTTAGCTTACGAAATTACAAAGCTGCCGTTTTGGAGTCCGTTGGTGAGCCTTTAACACTCCAGGATCTTAAAGTAGAACTGAAGCCGTCAAAGAATGAGGTCAGTGCGTAATTAGGTTTTGTAAATTGTTCACCAAAGCTTAAGTGCAGCACCAATTAAGAAGTTTTTGTATGGCTGGGTTGAAGTAGTAAGACTGGTTCGGCAAGTAAGGCGGTTACACGGGCAAGTCAAAGTGTAGTAGTGTTACAATGGACCGAGTATGTTTCCTAAGTTCAATTTTTTGGCATTTCGGATTTTGCAATGAAGTATTGAAGTACGTGACTGTTCAGCAATAATTGATTTAGTTTATTTTGGCATGTCTAGAACTCTAGATTCGACAAAAATAGCTAGTGCGTGAAATATTTAGGATTAGCTGATTATAAATTGTTGTTACAGGTCTTGGTCGATGTTAGATCGGCCGGAGTTAATCACAGCGACTGGTTAATGGTCAGCGGACATCACCATGCAAAAATGGTTAAAGGCGCCATACCTGGTAAACCGGTGTTCCTTCTTAAAATCTACACTCGCCTGGTTTAAGTTGGTGGCTGTTTAACAACAGAAAAATGTTTTGGAGCACGAGACTATTTTTAAGCTATTTTAGACTTTTTAACTTGCCAACTTTCTTTTTATTATTTCTGTATTTTGTATCTGGTTTTATAAAGTCTGCATATCTACATGTTGTGTTGAGTGCCCTCTGTTACTCAAGAAGCTGCTGTTTCGTGGCAACATTACGGCTAACCCTAACCGTTTCCTACGTGCAAGCGTGGCGGTTTTGCCACTATTTTTCCAGCTTTCGTGAATTACTAAAAATTATAATTGTAACAAATCAGTAAATAGTAGTATTTAGAATACACATTAATAGTGCAGCGTTTATCCTTATTTCTAGGGTACGAGTTGTCTGGCGTAGTGCGTGCTGTTGGTGAAGGTGTGGAGGATTTCAGAGAAGGAGATCGCGTCCTAGGCCTGAAAACTGTTTCCACCGGAGCCTATGCTCAGCAGTGCTTGGTTAATCAACGAGTTAGTGTTTTCGTACTGGCAGAATTAGTGAAACATTAATTACTACACAGTTAGATGATCTAGAATCTGTAGGCCAACCAAACCGGCACTTTAGCTGGCGAACCAAGACGAGACACTAAACCGATGCGAACTCTTTGCCAAAAAGATCTGTAGGTGTGCACAGACCTTGTATCACTTTGTCCGTGGAATGCATAGCTACTACAGTCTAAAAAATGGATGCGCCACTTATTTTAGTCACATATTTATTTCAGCCACTTCTGCGTCTACTTGCTGTTTTCGTAACGAAATCACATGTTTTGTTTTCTCAAGTGGTGCAACTATTTTTACTTGTCAGACTTAGATAAAATCACGCCGTCTGGTTTGTCTGAGAATTTATTAATATGTTGGCAGACTTATTTCGAGTGAATATGCAAAAAAAATTGGACAAGATCTAAATGCTCCAAACAAAAGTCTTTAAACTTGATTGGATGCACTTTCCACATTCGATTGGATAATCTCACCTTTGAGCAGCCCTACTGTGACTAATTATTGGGTTGCCGACCCCCAGCGAAGCAGGGGTGCAACCCATTGTATTCATATTCCTGTTTTTTTTTTTTGTTGTTTTTTTTTTTTCCTGTTAGCAAAAGTTTGTTACTCGTTTTACTCTGGAGTTACTGGGGGGATTGGTCCCAAACTTTGGTGGGGGGACCCCCCCTACGAGTAGTTGTGCCCCCCACCTTGGTGACCCCCTGACCCCACGGGGGGCCGGGTCACGTGACCCCCGAAAATGATGGAACACAAGGGGGGACCCTTGTGAACTTGAAAAATTTTTTTTCAGTGATTTGGACAAAAACTTGTCTCTAGGGGTAATTTGGGCCCCTGAACACGAATCTGGGGTTATTTTTTACCCAGGACCCCCCTGGACTCGCCTATGACCCCCCCAGGGTACCCCCCCTAGGGGGCCCTCAGGGGTCAAATTTTCGAAATTGAGATTTTGATGTCTCTAGGGGTAATTTGAGCCCCTGAACACGAATCCGAGGTCCTTTTTTGCGTAGGACCTTCGTGGACCCCCCTATGACCCCCTCAGGGTACCCCCCCCCTAGGGGGTCCTCGGGGGTCAAATTTTCGAATTTGAGATTTTGGTGTTTTTAGGGGTAATTTGGAGCCCTGAACACGAATCTGGAGTCAATTTTTGTCTAGGAGCTTCCTGGGTACCCATATGATCCCCTCAGGATACCCCCCTCCTGGGGGTCCTCTGGGGTCAAATTTTCGAATTTGAGATTTTGGTGTTTTTAGGGGTAATTTGGAGCCCTGAACACGAATCTGGAGTCAATTTTTGTCTAGGAGCTTCCTGGGTACCCCTATGATCCCCTCAGGGTACCCCCTTCTAAGGGTTCAAATTTTCGAAATTGAAATTTTGGGGTTTTTGTGGGTAATTTGGGTCCCTGAACATAAATATCAGGTTTTTTACCGAAAATACACGATCTTTTGCCTATAATGGACGGTCCTCTGCCTAGAATGGAGAGTCCTTTGACTAGAATAGAGGGTCCTCTGACTAGGATAGAGGGTTCTCCGCCTAGAATAGAGGGTCTTCCGCTTAGACTACAGGGTTCTTTACCGAGAATGGATGATTTTCTGCTTCGAACACTAGGTTCTCTGCCTTTAGAGTGTTTTCTGCTAGAAATAGAGGGTCCTCTACCTAGAATAGAGGGTCCTCTGCTTAGAATAGAGGGTCCTCTACCTAGAATAGAGGGTCGTCTGCCTAGAATAGAGTGTCCTCTGCGTAGAATAGAGGGTCTTCTGCCTAGAATAGAGGGTCCCTTACCGGTCGGCAACCCGTTGTGGCCTACTGGCGATTTTTCGAGTTATATTTAACTTAGCAATAATTGCAGTTGGATGGATTTGTTGTAACGTGCTGTGCTGATAATATTTTTACAGTCAGTGTCTGTAATTACAAACAGTGTGACTGTAACTGTGCTTGTACTTTTTAGGAATTGTACAAAATCCCCCATTCACTCTCCTACGAAATAGCTGCGTGCATAGCCGTTCCTTATTGCACTGCCATGCTGGCCCTTAAAAATGTGGTCCGAGTCAAAGAAGGGTTCGTCCTTTTTCTACTTGTTTGCTACTGAAAATATGTTGAAATCATAGCACCCAAAAGCTATGTTTGTTATTGTTATCAGTTCATTGCTTTTCGTTTCTTGGACTTTTGTGCAGAGACATTGTTCTGTGATGAAGTAGTTTAAAGTTGTAATAATTTTAGTCAAAGAAGGCAGCATGATGCAGATCATTATTTTTTAGCGAAAACGTCCTTGTAATCACATCCCGCGGCTCCACTGGTCTTGCTGCCACCGATTTGGCCATTAATTTGCATAAATGCAATGTGAGTGTGATGAATATTACACTTTGTGTTGAAGGTGCCAGTAAACATATTATACCATACAATTTGTCTGCAATATAGATTAATCAAAATTTAGTCGCTGGTTAATAAAAATAATTAATGTAGGTTTGTTGTTTTACCATGTTAACTTGTTTCTATACCGCATTACCACTTGAAGCATACGATTTGAAGCACACACTGCAAAAAAATCATCTATCAATATTCCTTTTACATTTGCTTTTAGGTTTATAATATAAACGTAAACTACAGTATTATTGTTCAGGTTTTTACTTCACACTGTAACCGAAACGTTTTGGTGCCGTTATGTTTTGGTGTAATTAGGTGTATGATGTCAGTAAATGTTGCCTTACTGCATTTTCTGTATTTTCCTTAAAACGCTTATGTTTTTAAGGTGATAGCAGCAGCAGAAAGTGAGCCTAAATGTGCCCTTCTTCGCCCCAAGGGTGTCCGGGCCACCGTGGACTATGGGGACGAGAGTATCATTAAATCAGTCCGTAAACATACCAACAATCAGGGGGTGGACTTAGTCATTGACACTGTGGGCGGAAATTTGTTTGAACAAGCCTTAGAATGGTCAGTTTGGCTCAGAATTGGATCACATTGCATTATATAAATTAAACACATATTCTACTTATACTCAGCTGCTGCCAGTAAGATAGAATGTCCTTATTTTTGACTAATAAAAGTACATCCTTTCTGTTTCCACGTGTGTCCCATTTTGATTATCGGTGATGGGATTCCTGTTCGTCGTTTTCTATTTCTTATTAACCCAATCGCTCATCTAAGTCGTTACCCTAATCTCAGTCGTGTAATCACTTGAACTGGTTCGTGTGTGAAGTTAATAGGTATGGAAATTAGTGGAGCAGAGTACCAACGGATTATGTAGCTCAATCGCTTATGACCGCATTAGTTGCCTTACATTCTTATTACAGGTTCTGTATGGTATATATACTGTATCGCAAGGCACTCGTAGCATTGTACTCTGAGTAGTAGTTTGCTTAGTAGCTTTTGCAAGTAGTTGCTCTTTGTGGAATAGGCTTCAGTAAGTTTTGTAAAAAACTGTGGAGTTCTATTTTTAAATTCGATACTTTTTAGTGTGAAGCCTTTTGGTCGAATTTGTGCGGTTGGTTTTTCCTCTGGCCACATACCCAATGTGAACTTGCAAGAGCTCAATCGCCATCAAGTTGTCCTCGCTGGTAAGTCATGTCATTGGGTTCATCAGCATTGCAAAACTCAATCCAGTAAAATTTTTGATGATTGATTAAATTCGCACAGATTTATTCTATAAAGCGATTGCCCTGTCTTAAAGTTACAAATACCGGCGTGAACGGTATATTTTTCTTTCTTTTGTTTTGTAAATACACTAATACACCATACATTGGCTTAATTGTTTTGCAATAGTATTTTTATTGTATTTCTAGTGTACTTTTTCTGTCAGGTTAGAGTCAGAAGGTGAGACGCAACGCGGTTTATGACAATGATTACCCTTTTGTAGAATACCATTCCCTACACTCTTCTTTTTATTTGCATTTATGTTATGTTATGAAATTTTTTAAGTAAGCTGTTTAATATTGCAGGAATTTGGCTAGGCGGATTTGCCAGGCTTTATCCAGATAAGTTTCACGAAATGGTCGAAGAATTGATTTCTCTACTGGACGAGCAGTATATAGATCCATTAGTAGCCACACGATTCAATCTTAGTCAAGTAAGCTGTTTTCCGGTGCTTTGTTGAGATGTATATTGTATATTTGTGTAATATGTATTTCGGTATTTATAGACTATGCTTAACCCATACCCACATATGTTACTTAAGAACATTAAGGCTGCATTTCACAAAGTTGGTTGTGTAAGGTTTTGTGAAACCATGGTTTTACGTACTCATGGTTCTCATGATTAGCACATAATTTCATAACGGAATATCGCCTGATTCGTTTTTTTCTTACAGATTTTCCTAAACCATGGTTTTGACTCAATTGAACTTAAATTGTAATTTTGATTAGTTTTTGTTTTTAACATTTTTTTGGGCATGAAATTTCAGCAAAACAAAGACTTGCTATGCTGCTAGTTTGAAATTTCAACTGAGCTAAATAAAACCATGGTTTAAGGAAAACTGCGAATTTCGTAACGAATCAGGCGATATTTCGTAATGAAATTATATGCTAATCATATGAACTCGTACGTTAAACCATGGTTTTATGAAACCACCTTTGTGAAATCCACCCTAATTGTTTCAAGAATAGGCACTATCTCATACTAGGGAAACCTGTCGGCATTATATCTGAGAGAATCAGCCGCATCACGAGGATGCCTTAGGGTACCCGAGTGAAGCAAGCCGGTGGCCAAGTGGCTAGGCCTGACAGTCCTCGCATAAAGCTATCGTTGTGATGCAGACTCCGTCTGTGGTAGTGTGGTGACGGATCAAAATTTGAAAGCTAGCTAGAGGCTGCACTTGTGTGTGTTTATTTTCGAAAATCCATGCAGCAAAGGTTAAAAACATATTCTATACTTTGCTAGTAGTAGTACTAAAATATCTATAGTATCTTTATATACTATAAATCTATATCTATATCTATGTATCTATAGTATATAGTAAAATATTTTAGTATCTTTTGAAATGCAGAACAGAAATCTTTGGTCAGTATGAAGCTTAGAGGGACCGGTGGTGACTGACCAATAAAGGATTAATTTGAGGATAATGTTAGTTTATTGTTTCTGTAGATCAACGAAGCTTTAGAACATGTAGCTGCTCAATCCACAATGGGAAAAACGGTCATCAACATCGATGCAGAAGAGACACTCGATGATAAGACGAAAGAAGAAGACGACTGAATCTGTATAATTCACAGGTGTTTAACTTAACCTTAGTCTAAGTCATTCAATTCTAATCCAGTTGTAATTCTAACTCGTGATCGTGTAACATAGACATACCTACCTAATATAACTTTTCATTAATTTCATACATATGATGTATTGATGTATGTAGTATTTTGTTCGAAAAGAATGTTTTACGCACTTACGCAGAGGCTAAAGTTAAACACCTGTATTTATGAATCATGGCCAATAGTCTTCAACTCATCACCAATCACTCACTGAAGCGACAGCTGCGATTCCAGTGTCCGATCATAAAAAATGTTGTAGGCTCAATTTGAACTGAAATAGTTTTTCCGAACATTATCGTTAGTTTGCGTTTTTGTATATATATTTTGCTGTTTTAGAGTGAATAAATAGTTTTTCCTCTGCATGAATGTGTGGTGTTTTCGAAGTTTTCTCGTTGTAAAACTGAATTGCTGAAATACTGCACGTATCGAGTGAACTATTTATAGTACTAAGAGTAGGCATACAGTGTTTTGCTTTTGGAATTAAAACAAAACACTAAAAGTTGCCTTTCACGATGTGCTCGTAGAAATTGACGTATTTGTTGGCCCAAAGGTCAGGTGGAACAGCCAATCAGCGTTTAGATTCGGCGTAACCGTTTACCTACTACGTGATCGCTGTAGGGTTGATAAGTACCGAAAGCTCGATTGTCTAAAAAGCAAAGCGGTTGCAAATACGGAAATATTTTGACGAAATTTCAGCGAAAGTAATTTAGTTTTTTGATTTTGGTTAGGTAGTCAAATTATTACGGACGGAAATGAATGCTTATAGGGTTTGCATCTCTCCGTCCATAGCTTTGGAATATAAGTGTGCGTTTGTTAGATTTAGTAGTAATTGGTTTGAAGGTTTGTTTTGTGTCCAGGAGTGTGTCCAGAGTCCAGACACAATTTTTTCTTGCGGGACAATTTTTTTTCTGTCGGACACAACTCGCGAGAAACCCCTGACAATTCTTTTTCATTTAATATAGTGATGAAATGCTTGGTTGTGTCCGAAAAAAATTCCGATACGTCTCCAATTTACCAAATTTGGCCTCAAAATCAAAAAATTCTCCAATTTTTTCCTGGAGACTGCCGCCCCCAGACCCTTGCAACTTTATGACTTAATATTCCCTTTTATTATTTTACATCAAAGTCTATGCATGTGTACATGCATGCGTACATTATGCTGTATTTACACTGTATGTGACCTTCGAAACTTCGAACCCTTTCCTTGACTGTGTATGTACATAATATTATATATATACTTGACATGAACGGCCGAACTGGTACCCAGACACACAGTCGACGCTTACGGGACGCAAATTTTTTTTGCCGGACGCAGCTTGGACACACCTTCCATTAAAAAAAACCTTGATTTGTTTTTCTGATCTTTTTCTATTATAAGATTTAGTAGTAATGAAGCATTTTCTTGTAATCTGTATTGTGTATTATATAATACAGTTGTTTCGCTCCAACATAATTTTTCTAAACATGACAGTGTGGCAAGTTCATCAATTCAGTTTTCAATTTCCAGAACTCAAGTTGATGTCATGCAAATGCTTACGCTGGGCCTTTCGAGTTGGCAGCTGGGAGCCGTCGCAACGAGATTGGCTCCTGGCAGTTCAGTCGATACAGGTAGAAGAGTTGAGTCGGGCCAGTCGATACATTTTCCAGGAGGACACAAAGACCGCTGTGGTAATTTTCTTGCTGATTGTATTTTAAAATTTAACCACTTTTTGTGATTATGCATGTAACCGGATGGCAATTTTGAGGATCTTTCTCACTTATCGACCGAAGATACCCTAAATTTTGCTAAACTTTTTGAAAAATGTCATTTTCCCACACTTTTGCAGTTTGCTCCGATTTCGGCGGCCCCTCGAATTAGGGAGACTGTCTCACCAATTCACCATCCTCCTCTTAACTTTACAAGTATGACGTGATCATTTTTAAACTATTGACCACCAGTCATTAAGTAAAAACTGGTATTATGGTATATCTAAATGAATTACATTTATTTTCTCAATTAGTATCATAGCCATAGCACGAATTCTACGACGGCGACAGCTTGCAAATCATCGTTTCCTTGTTACAGGTTATTAAATGTTACCTTTGTAACTTAGGTATCCAATTTACTAATAGGACCCTAGTTCACTTTTTTCAGTTTACAGGCAGGTCGACTGTTGCTCCGACAAGCTGTTCACCAGTGTCTGAATGTGCCCTGGAAGGACATACGCCTTGACAGAACGCACAAAGGAAAACCATATTTGCTCACACCACAAGTATAATATCCCCCATTGCTGAATGTAGGCTTCAGTTAAAAAGGTGTTGGTATGCAACGGGAACTGTATCAGGTGATTCTTTCTCATTGAAGTCTTTAACTTTCAAAGGAGCTGTTATCATAAAATATCCAGAAGCAATCTGAGAGAATTTCGCGGGTGATGTCTTACATACAAACCTGTTTTTCTGTTTCAGAATGTATCCAATTTCAGTTTCAACGTGTCACACCATGGCGATTTCGTTGTGCTGGCCACCAGTTGCAGCGAGCACGTTGGTGTGGACGTCATGCGGCTGGATGCGCCACGGGGCAGACCCTTGGACGACTATCTGCAGCTGATGACACGGCAGTATTCAGGTGGAACAGTTAGTCCACTGTAACAGGGTGTTGTAGAAATAAATGGCTGTGGTTCAGCGTTAGTACCAATTAGTCAGCGAATGCTAGTTTTGTCGTGCAAAAAATTCTTTTGGCTTAATCGAATTTTTTGTGCTATTCAGTCTACGCTATTATTCCATACTGTTATACATTTATCCTCTAGTGTTGTTTACTTAAACGGCATAAGCTAACAATCCGGCTGCTATTATGAATCGACTACTAATCATATGCAGTTGGTTAATACCAATACTTTTTTAATTATTTCTAGAGTCCGAACGCGATGCAGTGCTCAATCTGCCACATCCCGATGATCGACTAACCCTCTTCTATCGCATTTGGACCCTGAAGGAGGCCTATATCAAAGCCATTGGAGTGGGTCTGTATCAGTCACTGCCTGAGCTGGACTTCACTCTTCCCACTGCTGACCTGCCCTCGCCCGGCGCCCCTACTACTCGCACCAGCACGCTTAAACTTAAAGGTAGTACTTATTGCACCACAGTAAGCTAATGGCTCAAGCCCGGTTTATATTCGTCCTGAAGGACACAGGGACAGTGACAAAGACTAATTTTGGTCAGCTACTGTGATAAAATAGCCGGATGGTTTTGGCTAACTAGTCTGACTCGGGGTCAGATTTAACCAGGCAGTTTTTTGGAATTGCGTAGGGATAAAACTAAAGCCACAGTGACCAGGAGCGAATATTTATTGGAGTTAAATTAAAGATAAACCTTCAACTCTTCAACTAGGCCACTGACGCAGTAAATTTAGTTTTATCAACAAACACTTTGCCATTCTGCAAACATAGGTTGTGTAAGTAGCTATTTGAGTTGCTTTTGGCATATCTGCTGTAGGCTATTCAGACTAAAAAAGCAGCATATGTCATTTTTATGCAGTAAGAGATTGGTCATGGTCTCTGTTTCTATGATTTAGTCCTAAAGTTTGCAAATACCAGTATACCACCTATTTGTTCTTTCTTACAAAATAATACGTGTTTGCTTCAGGCTTAGACACATCTGACCGTTGGCGATTCGAAGAGTGTCTGGTGGACAGCCGGCATTTGTGCAGCGTTTGTCTGGACTTTCCAACGCTCCCCCCTTTTTGTAGATCTCAACTGGCCTCTGACTCCCCGGTGGTCTTTCAACAAGTCACTTTCAAAAATCTCATTCAGAACGCTGACAGGATACACTTTGCCAGCATTGCCGAATGGAATAATTTGATGGCCAAGAAGCATAAACCCACTCATACGGCTACTAATGAATAAAAAACATGATAAAAATAAAAAATATGCAAATATAAAAACATTCGTTTTGCATAACGCAATTTTTTGAAATTTGAACTATTTAGAATTGAACTTTTTGGTAGCTTAAGGTCATATTAAAGTTTTATGTATAGTTTCGTTTTCGTTATTTAGTTTCTTAACAGTTTAACTATTTCACTTTTGCGGCATGCTCGCCCATTAAACGGTATTTTTCAAATTTGCTGTATTAAACCGTTTTGGCTGTTTTGTGTTTTTGTATATCATGCGTTATTTCGAATAAACAGTTTATTACTGTCAGTTTTCCAGAAATGATTTTAAATACTTCGTGCGACCCATTTCATGACTTGATTGATTGAATATATATATGCATAAAATGTCTGCAAGCTTTTAAAGCGAAATTCTAGTTTTCGTAAGAATTGGATGCAGTGTTGAAGCAGCATTCTGTTAAATGGTAATTATTGTACTTGATTCAGAACTAAGTCTGAACAAAAAGTGCTAGACCCTGACGCAATAAGAAACACCCAATTTGATTGTGAAAAAAATGCAAGCATCAAGAGTACTGCGAGTAGTCACAGAAATCACACCACCTGTTTTGTCTCGAGTAATTTCTAGTCCGACTTTATTCCGCCTATTTTTTTAAAAAATTTATATAGTATATTTTCATCAGTCTCTTAAATTTAATATTAGCAAACGAAGCAGACTTAAGCATGATATGGACCGCATTTTTGTTGGCGGTCAAGTGTGTCTAGCTTACAGCTAGCGTGGCTTACAGCTATACGTCTAGCTTATATCTTACTTGATTAGTTAGTGCGTATATCCATACGTGGGCAGGTAGCCATGTCTAGGGGGGGAGTGAGCCACCGTGGGAGTACGGAGTAACTTTTTCGCGTCGTGAGCCTCCATTTTTCCTTCGCGAGCCCAATGATTTTCCATGCACCGGGAATTGAGTAGTGGATAAGTTTACAGTATTGAGTAGTGGCGTACGACGATCTCCATCCGTCGCGAAAAGTGACCAAGGCTGGCCGGAAACTGACGAACAAAAATTTTTTTAAAAAGTGCTCCAAAACACATTTTCAAGGTAAAAAGTGAAAAATTGAAAATTTTTTGTTCGTCACTTCCCGCCACCGTTCGTCACTTTTCGCGAAGGATGAAGCTCGGACGAACAGGGAACTTTTCTATGCACAGTATGTATGTTCTTTATAACCAGCCTGTCAGTGGCGCAAAAGTTTTTCTAGATGTGTACGTCGTGCGAGATGTTTTTGTTTTGCCATGTTTTTGTTAACGCACTGGGATTTCATAACCCTGCTGAGTTCCGAAGAAGTGGTTCGTAAATAGGATTCATTCAAATCTATTCTTTAATAGTAGCTTGACTAATATAAGTGGTAATGAATTTTTTTCTAAAATGTATCTAATGTTATATTCTAGAAGTCAATGTCTCGTGTGCAGGGAGGCTGGGCGCAAAAATCCGGTCCGACTAATAGCGGTCAGGTGCGCCGACCCTTTACCAAAGCTGCTCCTGGTTTTGATATAAAATTTGATGAAACAGTCAAGGTAAAAATCCAACGTCGTTTCAGCATAAACTAGTCATTATTGCTCATGCACTTAGGCTTACATATGCTTTTTTAAATGAAAAAAAGACTAAAAAAACTAGACTAAAGAAAGTTAAACTTTTATAAATACATATATAATGACACATAATGAAGATTGGATTTGGGTCCCATTTTCAGCTTACTGATTAGTTTACTTCTAGTTGCCTACTAATCTACTGATTACTGAATGTACATATATTCCAGATATCATTTTATATTTTCATTAGTTCTTAAACATTTTTATTTTATTGGGTTGCCATTTACGATTCTATAGGCCAAAGTTTCATAATCATTGAAGGTGTGCGTCCTTGGGGCTTCAAGGATGCGTTTATCAGACCTTCGGCTGTTGTTTGGTCTCAAAAGTTCGTTAAGTATGTTTATGTATTGTTTCTGCCGCGGTGACCTCTGGCTGAACTGGCCTTTATTTTGTTTTAGACTGTTCGAGTGAAGCCAGAGGATATTGTTATAAGGTAATTTCTATCGTTTTCTTTTCAAGCTATGAGTATTGCGAATCAATAGACAACAAATTAGTTTTTTTCGAAGATTTTTTTGTCGATCGGTTTCAAACGTTGGTGAAAGGTGAAAAATTTGGTGACCATCCAAGAGTATATATTGGTTACTTATTGATTTACATGATTGATTTAGACATATTGATTATTATAAACATTAAAGGGTCTGTCACAAATCGAGTGTCCAAGATTGGCGAACATTTGTAGCTTTTTTTCCTAGGAGCCCCTTCAATTCCAAATCACCTGGATGGATCACCTACATTATGAGATAATAACCATTTTTTTGAAATTGATATTTTGATGTTGCAATAGTAAGTTATTTGACGCCTTGGGCTCCATTTTTTAAGTCGGAATTTGGAATTTGGGCCTCAGAGTGAAAATCTTTGTGTTCAGTGTTCCTTGGATCTCGACGTATGAGCGATGTGTAATCGAACGGAAATGTATTACAATCGTTTTAACTTTTAATCATTTTAGAAAAGACTGTGAATATATCATCAGCAAAGAACCTAGTGGAGAATCCAAGTCAGTGACATTAATGAACTAGTTATTTTACTAAATTACAAAGTTACTAAATTTCATCACAACAGAAGTCAGTATTCGATTCACTAATATATTAAGGCCTATTCACACGAGGGAGCATGAACGGGTGCATCAGCTGGCGCATGAGCGGGCGCACACGCACACTTGCCTACTGCATTGTGTTAAATAATGCAGCAGGCAGTGTGAAAATAGAAGGCCTTTACAATAAATTGTAATATTGTAATAGGCCTTTACAATAAATTTACTGATATTTATTAAATTTATGATTTCAACGACTTTTGACCAATATCACTTCAATTTGTAGTGGTTTTTAGAACTAGCTTAAACCTGAACAGTTGATAGATATTTAAATTCTAGCTTTTTCCAGAGTAGTCTATCATTCTAAATTCTTGGACGACGTAGACGCGGACCAAGCCTTTGCGACGCTGCTTGCTGATGTGCCGTGGCAGCAGCGGGCGGATAAGTACGGACCCCAGCCTCGCCTCACTGCTTGGTATGGCGAATTCCCCTACTCATACTCTGGACTTACACATCCACCCTTCACGGAGGTACTTATTATGTGGCCATATTATTATTTAATAAATTGTGATTTATATAAATGTCATATGAATGTTTTAATAGCAAAGAGTATAATATAGTGAGCAAGAATAATTATCAGATTAAATATTGTCGATTCTATTACAATATATACTGATAGTGTAAAACATTCACTGCGAAAACTCTCTTTGTACTACCTTGCATTGCCATTACTACTTATTACTCTGCTTATTATTATTCATTTCTAAGCAAGTTTCTATTTCAGTGGCATGCCACCCTGGAAGACATCCGCACTCGCATCGAATCGTTGACCGGCCATTCCTTCAACTCCGTGCTGTGCAATTTGTACCGCGACCATCGTGACAACGTCGGCTGGCATGCGGACGATGAGCCCGGACTGCGTGACAATCCTTACATCGCATCCATTTCACTAGGTGCCGTGCGATTGTTTGAAATGCGCAAAATGCCCGCGCCTGTAAGTACCACATTTATTTTTTTTCTGTCTGGCACATCATGAAAAATATATCCGAAGTTGCTAATCCAAGCTGAGGCTTCTTCTTTTTTAAACAAAATTTAGGCTTAGGCTTAGACACAGGCTTAGTTTGGGGCTTAGGCTTCGGCTTAGACGTAGTTTTAAAAGTTGGCTTTTGTATGTTTATTCAATGTGCCAGGCAGTAAGGAAAGCTTAAGTACCGGCCCTTATAACGGTAACTTATACCTTATAACGTTGATTCATACATTCAGTACTCACTAGTATTTCCGTTGACAGGCATACTTTTGCAACGACTACGCCAGCAGCTTTGACTGTGATTATTTCCCAAGTTTACGAGCAGAATGGACATTGGGTTTAGAATGACAGTTTCCTGAGCTGTTAATTTTGTTCAGAAACGTTTTGTAGTTTGATGTGTAAACTGAAGCGACCTTAATGATTCTGTTTTAAAAACTCAGGCATTATATCTGCATGTGCTTAGCCAATATGTTCACCCTCGATTTTTACAATGTCGCATTCAATTACAACAAGTCGGGTGACATCAACGGGTTGCCGACAGTGGGTAGAGGACCCTCTATTCTAAGCAAAGGACCCTCTATTCTAGGTAGAGGTCCCTCTGTTTGTGTTCAGGAGCCCAAATTACCCCTAGGGACGTCAAAATCCCAATTTCGAAAATTTGACCCCTGGGGCCCCCCTGGGCATGGTGCCCTAGAGGGGTCATGGAAGGGTCCAGAGGGGTCCTAGACGAAAATGGACATCGGATTCGTGTTCCGGGGCCCAAATTACCCCTAGGGACGTCAAATTCCCAATTTCGAAAATTTGACCCCTGGGGACCCCCTGGGCAGGGTGCCCTAGGGGGGTCATGGAAGGGTCCAGAGGGGTCCTAGACGAAAACGGACCTCGGATTCGTGTTCCGGGGCCCAAATTACCCCTAGGGACGTCAAAATCCCAATTTCGAAAATTTGACCCCTGGGGACCCCCTGGGCAGGGTGCCCTAGGGGGTCATGGAAGGGTCCAGAGGGGTCCTAGACGAAAATGGACCTCGGATTCGTGTTCCGGGGCCCAAATTACCCCTAGGGACGTCAAAATCCCAATTTCGAAAATTTGACCCCTGGGGACCCCCTGGGCAGGGTGCCCTAGGGGGGTCATGGAAGGGTCCCGAGGGGTCGTAGACGAAAATGGACCTCGGATTTGTGTTCCGGGGCCCAAATTACCCCTAGGGACGTCAAAATCCCAATTTCGAAAATTCGAACCCTAAAACCCACTTTTTACACCCCCTAATGGCTGAAACATAAACCCAACAGGTTTCGTCCATACACACCAGATCCAGTTTTCAAGGTCACGTGACCCGGCCCCCCGAGGGGCCACGAGTCCATCAAGTTGGGGGGTGCAAGTACTCAAGGGGGGGACCCTTCCACCAAAGTTTGGTTCATATCCATAAAGCATTTCACACAAAAAAGTGGCAACATAAGAAGCCAAAGGATTAATTAATATACTTATACTATCCTATTCATAATGATAATGAAACTCTCAACTCCACATTGAAGTATCAGTTAGAACAAGGTGTGGCATTATGACGTTTAGCTTTCAAATCTCGGGCAGTCGCTTGGTTCCAAAGTTATACGCAGCGTAAAATGGAGTATTTGTCTGTTGCTAAGAACAACGTTAAAACGTTGTTACTGAAACCACGGTACTTAGCATCTGTTTCATCAAAATGTCTAAAAGAAGCGTTAATGCTTCATAGTACACTGCTAAACTGTGACGTTGAGTTTAAAAGGGCGTAAAATGGAGTTATTTTTCCTCCGCAGAATCCTCCGCGACAGGCCATTTTTGTAGCTAGTTATTTCCGGAGGTTAACCACAAAAATGGCCACAGCTTAGGCTAGGAACATCGTAGAAAGATGACTATTACGTCATTGGAAAGACAATTTTTAGCGCTTTCAAATGACATATCACATGATGGCGCAACTTTCTGAAAATAAGTCCAAATTTTACTTTCTAAATTTTGACGTACGCTAAACGTCACGTCACAGGGTCATGTGACCCATCATTTGAAAGCTCTAACAATTTCCTTTCAAATGACGTTAAAATCATAATTGTACCATTACCGTATCGAAGGTTATGGCCCCTGAAAACTTTTCCTAAAAGGGGCTAATTGTACAGATCACACCATGGGTGATCAAATCCCAAAACAATTGAATTTAGGCAAAAAATTTAAACATTTTTTGTTCATTTTTAAATCATGTAACATAAAATAGACTAAACTAAGATAAATACTATCAGTCTAACTAGTCTAAACTAGACGCACGCACTAGACTTGTTACAATATATATTAATTACAATATATTTACAATATATTTACAATATATTTACAATATTTACAATATATTTACAATATATTTACAATATATTTACAATATATTTACAATATATTTACAATATTTACAATATTTTTTACAATATATTTATTACAATATATATTAACCTAATAATAATGATACTGATAATAAGCAGGTTTCGTCTTCGCAGTGATCTCAGAAACCCCTGGCGTATGATATTTTCACCATTCATATGGCTGATAAAACAGCATATACCAAATTATAGCGGTTTTTGTCCGGGCGCCAAGGTCATTACTACGTCAACTTGCAGTAAAGGGGTCATGTGACCCATCAATCGAAAGCGCTTTCTCTCCCCATTCCAATGGTGAAATTCCCAAGTGGCTGCGACCCCCATAACAAAAGTTATGGGGGTTTTAAGATTTTCACACCATAGAACACTTTTATCATAATTAAATCGTAATTACTAAATTACGATATGTGTTCTTTTTCCTCATGTCTTTAAAGGCGCCATAACTGGCCTTGAAAACGCCGGACAGACAAACGAACAGCATCATTGGTCTGCTGGCAAGCAGGGCTTTCAAATGAAGGGTCACATGACTACATAGCGCTTCAGGTTACCCCGAAATATAAATCTCAGGGTATGCTCACGTGACAAGGTCATGTGACCCCTCATTTGAAAGCGCTCCTTAAATCAAGACTATTGATGTCAGTGTCATGTTTGTACGTCATTCCTATCGTCCGCTAGACGTCTTTTAAAATTGACCCTTCGTGACTAACTATAATCAGCCCATGTTAGATCAAATCTCTTTACATGTAAATTTTAACTGATTTTTTTTAAAATCAGTAAGATTAACACTCAAGTGTCCTGAAACTTAAGTATGATGTCACACTAGTCTAAACTAGACGCACTAGACTTGTAATAATTAATATATATACACTATCCTAATCATAATGATAATGGACGACTCGACAAACGATACCCAGAATTTGAAAGTACTATACTTGTTATCCAGACGTTTACCTTTCAATTCGCATGTACTCGTCTGGTTCCCAAGTTATACGCCACGTAAAGCAGAGTTATTTTTTTGTTGCATCCAGCAACGCCTAATACGATGCTACTGAAAGCACAGTACTTATTATCGGATCCATCCAAAGATGTAAAAGAAACGCTAGCGCTTCGTATTACTGTACTTTGCTGTAATTTTCTTTTAATCAGGGCGTAAATTGGAGTTATTTTTACTCCGCGAATCCTCCGCGACAGACCACTCTTCGTAGTTAGTCATTTTTGAGGTTAATCAGAAAAAGGGTCCTAACTTTCGCTATGACTGTCGTAGGATCATAAAATCAGTGTCACAAGAAAGACAAATTTTTGCACTTTCAAATGATATGTTACATGAGGGCGTAATACCCAAAAACAAGTCAAAATTTCAAATTATAATTTTTGACGTATGTTTGACGTTACGTTACGAGGTCATGTCACCCATCATTTTAAAGCTCTGGCAATTTGCTTTAAAATGATGCTAAAATTATCGCTCTACCACGTAGGTATCGAGAGTTATGCCCCCTTAAACCCTTTGCTAAAAGGGACTGACTACGTAGATCACACCATGTGTGATCAAATCTCACTGTCGGTGCCCTAATGCTAAAATTTAAAAAATGTGAACTTTCCACTCCAGATGTTTTTACCAAAACCATGATGGTACTTACGGATTTTGTCTAACTAGTCTAAACTAGACCCACTAGACTTGTAATATTAATAATAATAATAATATTAATAACAGACATTTCAGATACAAAAGGGTTGCCTTTGCTTCGCAACTGGTCGGCAACCCAATTATTGCACTATGTTTATTTCCGTTTTTTAGAATTTATTTCTCGGCCTGTTTCTTAGTTTTACAAACGATACAATTATTTGTCTCAATTATTCTAAATACAAAATCAGGTGATTCGTTACGATTTCGTCACATGAAGAATCTCCAGATTTTGAACTTTCAATATTATTGTTACAACTTTATGGGTGGATTTCACAAAGGTGGTTTAACTAAACCATGGTTTTACGTACGTTTTTATATGATTTGCACATAATTTTATTACGAAATATCGCCTGATTCGTTACGAATTTCGTCGATTTTCTTAAGGGGGTAGTGTCGCAAAAGCAGTCGATTTTGCGCGACTATAAAACATTTAACTGAAAGATAGGTCAATGTTCTTTATATATTCTATAAATATATTTCAAGGCAAATATATTTGCCAAGTTTCAGAAAAATTGATGCAGCATACAGTTAGCAGTGAAGTCGCAAAGTCTGAAAAATGACGTTTTGAAAACCTAATCACATTCGATAATTTCATCACAATTAAAAAACTTTTTGTTTAGATTCTTTACACAAAGTAAAAGCACATATGCTCTAGTTTATGCACACAAAATTTAGTGCAAATTGCTTGAGTGGTTGTGCAGTAATGCCTGTTTGAACTGTGAAAGTGTGCGTAGCCTGTAAAGTACTCACAGCAATAATGATAAATTGTAAAAAAATTAGACATTTAGTTTGAAATCAAAAGAAAAACGAACCTTCATTTTTCATTTTTCTTATTTGTGGCAAACAATTGTGCGTCAAAACATTACATGTACTTCACAAGTTGGCCAAACTGATATCCGGCTTGATTTTTTGAACTATGTCTCTACTGTGTGATGTCTGGCTCACAAATGGTGATTGGTTAAAACTATTGGTAGATATTGGTAGTCTAGTGTCTGGCAGTATTTATTTGTCACCATACGGCATTTCACTAGTTTTTCAGTGAACGTACAATTTCAAAGCAAAAAGTTCTCATTTTGCAGCCTATGAGCAAAACTGCTTTGGCGACACTACCACCTTAAACCATGGTTTTAGCGCAGCTGAAATATAAAACCTGCAGTACAGCAAGTCTCTGTTTTGCTGAAATTTCAGCTAAGCTAAAACCATGGTTTAAGAAAATCCAGGAAACTCGTAACGAATCAGGCTATATTTCGTAACGAAATTATGTGCAAATCATATGAAAACGTACGTAAAACCATGGTTTAGTTAAACCACCTTTGTGAAATCCACCCTATGAGACTTGTAAAGCTGATCAATAGGCCCAGGGATGTATTCAGAGGAAGATTTTTGTTGCCATTCAGTCTCTGCTTGACGACTGTTGTTTTCGCATGAGCTTTTTTCAGGATGACAAAGATGGTTTGGAATATTGTCAAGAGTTGAAAGTGAACTTGGACCACGGCAGTTTGCTGACCATGGAGGGATGCACGCAGAAGGACTGGCAACACCGGCTGCCCAGGGAGTATCACGACAGAGGACCGCGCATCAATTTGACATTCAGAACTATTTATCCAACTGATCAGTAATCCAAATAATATTAGTTTGTAAACACATGTTTGTCTATAATATAATGACTATTAAGTGGTAATACCTGGTTCGCAGTTGTCTGTTCGTCTGTAGTGTACTAGAACTGCCCAAATTTGCTGAACCCTGGGACAAAAAATAGGTTGCGTGATTTTTTCTCACTGTTGGAAAGCTGTTCCCTTAGTAATGCAATCACGCGTCCGGTTTGTATTAGGGTCCAGAAATTTATGGCCGACTTCAAGTTACCGGTCAAGTTGACCTTTGCCGGGGGGGGGGCGTGCAAACATGAGCCATAGTGTATGGTGAGGGGGTCACACTGCTATGGTTATAATATTGTTGTCAAGAGTGGTTAGGTTAATTGCTGATATAACCCTATGACAACGGGGTCCCTAGTTTCCCCTTAGCTGAAATCAGGGGGTGTATTGTCTTATTCAGTTGGTGATACATGAAAATGAAACCTATCAGTTAATGTAAAAACTGGAATTGTTTGCAATTGGGGGGGGGGGCGTGGACAGTTGACACTATATCAGGGTTTTTTTTGGTCAAAAATGGCGTCATTTGCAGAAATGAAACTTAAAAATGACGTTCAGAAAATAAAAATGACGAAGCTTTGACGAAAGGTTTTGAGCAAATATTGACGCTGATTTGACCAAATTCGACCTAAAAATCGAAAAATGTTCAATTTTTCTCTGGGGGCTGCCGCCCCCAGACCCCTGCAACTTTGACCCCCGGCTTACTCGTATTTGTTATTCACTTTCATCAAAGCCTCTGCATGTGTGCACGAGTACACAATATTGCTGCAGTGCTACGATACTGTAAAGCCATAATCTAATTTTGACGAACGAAAAATAAAAATGACGACAGGTGTTTAAAAATGACGCCAAAATGATGAAGTCCGATTTTGAAAAAAAAACCCTGCACTATATGCGCTTTTAAAAAAGAAATAACACAGCTCATTTATTTTTTTACCAGTTATTTTTATTTCATGTGGTTACATTTTTATATTTTTTGTCTTTCATTGTCAAATGGTTGGTATTCAATTCAGCACATGGTCCAGTAGCGCTGATTGAAAACTAGGGAGCCACTGATTGGGTGTCGACAATGGCTGACTTGACAGACAGCTTTGTTCTGCACTTGACGACCTTTTCCCAGTCTTTGCCAGTAAAGGGAACGACACATTCCTCCCATGCATTGGCACTGCACCTCTAAAATGAGTACATACTACATAGTGATAACTCGTACGTAATGACTTGAGAATTTTAATACTTGTCATTAAGGAAATTTTATATGCAATACAAGAATATTCTGTATGTATATGTTGTGTATTCGTTTTTGATTGGATTGCTTTTATTTATTTATTAGGTTGATAATATTGATTAAATAAACTATTAAAGGTACCTCGTTAGTTTGTTTCCTGTTTTATTTTACAATTGGTAGGAGATATTCAGTATTAAGACCTAAGGGGTAGACGCATAGGTAGTGATGAGACCAAATTTGGTTGAGTTGGTGAATTCCAGAGGGCATTTGAGCAGCAATAAATGTGAAAGAGTATGGCAGTCTTCGTGTTATGCCTTGAGGAGTCCGTCCAAAAGCGGCGGCTAACATTACCTCATCCTATCTGAAGCTGAACTTCAAGCCATCCATTATTACAGACTAGAGTCATCATTCATTGGAGTGAGGAGACGATTAGCTCTGAACTAGAGATCGGCCGCTAAGCCAAGTGTCGGCCCGGGGCCGCAGCCATTTTCACCGGGCTGGCCCGGGCCCGGCATCGGCCCGCAGCCCGCCACCGGCCCCGGGCCGCGTGGCAGCGGGCCGGCCCGGGGCCGTTGCAGTCGGCCCGGGGCCGGCCCGGTCGGCCCGGTCAGCCGCAGACGGTCCGCTGTTTGCCGGGAATCGGCCCGGGACCAGCCCTGCGGCCCGGTGGGCCGTGGTTGGCTTGATCAGTAATAAAGACTGCTAAAGTCCAAGAACGACTGCAGCACACTAATAATTTACTTACAACTGTAATTTTTTGCATTACAAACAAAAAGCTGCCTTTTAAAGTAGCAGTGTTATTCCCCAGTTGTTGCTTTGATAAGATAGCGCGAGCTCTCGGATTTTACACTCTAGCTGTAGAATGAATCAATCAAGCTGAAACTTGTATCAGTTTTGTTGTAGCTGTGGTGCACTCCACCAAATAAATAAATATATAAACTTAAGTCTTAGGCGTTTACAAAAAGCTTCAACTGCATTGTTGCAGCGCACTTGAGTTAACTTATAAATTTAAGCCTGAAATACATAAGTATAGTCCACCCGCCGTTGGTTTTACTAACCATTCACAGCACTTGCTTTTTAAATACATTCATATTAAACTGAAGACAAAGCTCGCTAGTTGCCGTGAAGACCAGTTGCTCTACGGGGGTTTGTTTGTGAGGCTGCGTCTCATTAATTAAGGCCAGTCTCTATTTGATTCCAATAAAATTCGTTCCGTTAAGGCAGAAGTCCCATTAAGGCCAGTGTAAGTTTTGTTAATCTCATTTTAATTGGCGTTTCTGGTATTGTTTCGTTAAGGCAGAGGTCAATTTTTCGACCCGTCACGCTGTACTTAGGCGCAGTTTTGTCAGTTATGTAGTTTGATATCAAAATTAAAGTAAAAACCTACAAATTGAATACAATGAATACAGTGTCCAAGGTGCCACTCTGTCTATTATGGACTTTAGGTACTATTAAAGTGAAAACGGACGAAATAAATGCAGGTATTGCACTTTACCTTAAGTTACTTACATACCTTACCTTACACTTACCTTACCAGTTTTCACCTTGAGGGGGTAATTGCGTTTTTAAGGTGTTTTTAGGAAAGCTCAGCGTTTACAAATTCAAATCACAAGCGGTCTTTTGCATAAGGTCCTGTCCAAAATATTAGGATTTTTAAGGTGTTTTTTGGAGAGCTATAGCTCAGCGTTTACAAATTCAAATCACAAGCGGTCTGTGGCATAAGGTCCTGTCCAAAATTTAAGGAATTTTACAAAAAAATTGCGCCACAGCTCTGAACCATACGAAAAATTTCTAGTAAAGGAACGCTTTGTGAGTAGGGCTTTACAGGTAGCCCCCCCTTTAAGTGGACAGCTTTGGACTAGCTTCTCAGTTAACGTACTATTTCAAAGCAAAAAGCTCTGTTTGTACAACCTAAGAGCAAAACTGCTTAGGCCACACTACCACCTTAAGTGTGTAATAGTTTATTGGAGTCTGCCCTAAGGAGACTGCTATAATTAGACTTGTGCTCTAATGTAAAAGTACCCCTGCCTTAACGGGATGCTCCTGTTTCTGCTGTTGTAATAATAATTCTGCCTTAATGGGACACTGGCCTTAACGGTACCCAATCGTTTGTGACGTCCATTTAATTTCATTTGCTTGGTTCGAGGCTGAAGCTCCACCCCGCGGCCCGGTCGGCCCGGTCGGCCCGGGGCCGGCCCGCTGCCACGCTCCCCGGGCCGGTGGCGGGCCGCAGTGCAGCCGGGCCGGGCCGGGGCCGGGCCGTCTGACTGAGCGTCGGCCCGGGGCCGGCCCGGCCCGGTCGGCCCGCGGCCCGTCACCGGCCCCGGCCGATCTCTACAGTCTGAACACAATAAAAATAGGGATATTTTGGTCACCGCATCGGGCTGTCGCCCCCGACAAAATTGGAATAGTATTACTGTCCTATTATGGATAGTGTTTGTGACCGGCTGCGAAAGCTGCCGGCCGGTAAAAGCCGGCCGGCCGGCCGGCCGGAGAGGCCGAATTTTTGGACAAAACCAATTGATCCAAATCCAGAGTGTCATTTTGTCAGTCAGTTGAGTCTGGCTGGCCGGCCGGTGTTTTTAACCGGCCGGCTGGCCGGCCGGCTTTTCCCGGCGCCGGCCGGTCACATACACTAATTATGTACTTTTTTATGTACTCTCTCGTTTTCATGCTATAGGTACTTACGTTGGAAATTTTGCCAATCCTGCCTGTAAACGGCATTTGGCTGAGAAGTCTTTCGACACTGATGATCTTTAGTGCAAGGAATGTTCCACTGGCACATGTCACTGCAATCTGCAAATTGGACATGAAATTTTCAAACCTCAGTCACAGAGTACTCCAAGGCTGTATTATGGACGTACGGGACTACGGGCTAAGGTGCAATTCATACTTTCGAGTCGCATGCCTGTTTGTTCTACTGAAACAATGTTTTTAGATCGATGAACGGACATACGAATACGAACGAATACCTATCCGAAAGAGAGTTAGTTATGTATGTTGCATGCCATGAACGCTAGTTCAAAAACGTAGGTATGCAAATTTCAGGACAGCCTGTGCTTGACGCGTGCTTCTCAGCTTTCAGGCCCAACAACTTTGGTTGGTAGTTGGTACATGTGTCCGTTCAACCGTTCCGTTCAAGTACCTATTTTGCTAAATGACCTTGATTGATACAGCCTCAAACAACGGACAAAACTATATTATGTGCTATTAGGACGTATCTTGTCTCATACTTTCATGTACATATATAGTATACACCTGTGTTACATGTGACGGTCAAAGATGTGCTGGTGTTAGGGCCCGATTTATCGAAGCAAAATGTTCGTCGTTCAAGATGTTCGTCGTTGAAAATTTTGGATCGATCGATACATTTTCAACGACGAACATAACACGTAATTATAGGACAAATGTTCGTCGTTGAAGAACAAAAGTTCGTCGTTGAAAAACAAATGTCCGTCGTTGTAAAAGCAAATGTTCGTCGTTGAAAATGTTCGTCGTTGAAAATGTTCGTCGTTGAAAATTTTGGATTGATCGAAACATTTTCAACGACGAACATAACACGTAATTATAGGACAAATGTTCGTCGTTGAAAAACAAATGTTCGTCGTTGCAAAACAACTGTTCGTCGTTGAAAAAGCAAATGTTCGTCGTTGAAAATGCTCGTCGTTGAAAAAACAAATGTTCGTCGTTGAAAATGTTCGTCGTTGAAAATGTTCGTCGTCGAAAATTTTGGATTGATCGAAACATTTTCAACGACGAACATAACACGTAATTATAGGACAAATGTTCGTCGTTGAAAAACAAATGTTCGTCGTTGAAAAACAAATGTTCGTCGTTGAAAAATTTTCAACGGCGAACATTTCAACGACGAACTTTCAACGACAAACATTTGCTTTTCAACGACGAAAATTTGTTTTTCAACGACGAACATTTGCTTTTTCAACGACGAACATTTTGTTTCGATAAATCGGGCCCTGATCTATATAATTGGATCGAAACATACCATAACCACTAAGGTCCTGTTTTGCCGACGTTTGCAGAAATAAGAGTCCTGAAACAGTCCGATTATATTTTAAATAGTGAAAAATATTAAGGTAGGTAAGTTTGACTAGAAGGCACTGCAAAAAAATTGTCAAAAAAACTTAGACAGTAGTACCAGTCATACCAAACTGGCACTAGTGTTATCTGATCTCCCCGTCTCCAGGACTAAGGCTTAATTTATACTTTATATACTAACATATGTCCGTTTAGCCGGCAACATTACCAAATGATCACGCCACAATCGTTTACACAAACAGTTGGAAGCAAAATAATAAAATTAAATAATAGAGCCAGAATACACTCCTGAAAGCTAATGTTTGTACAGCAAAGAAACTCAATCACGGCCAAAATCCAGAACCAGAACCTCAGCAGCTCGAACCAACATACCTGTGCAGCTAAAAACACTGCACCATTTTGTAACAAACATTTCTATTTGACTGCGTAGTGCGTAGTGGACCCAAAACAAGTTGATGTTGCTTAGTAAAGACGAAGTTTTTGTACTTTGCCATTAGTTCTTTTGGAAAACCAATTTTGTAACAAATGCGACCGGTGATGCGCAGCTTCTGTGATGGCCTAAAATGGTTAGGAGACTGTCCATAGATGAAGCAATGTTTAATATTTAGAAGTTTTTCCCTAAAATGTAGGTAGGTACATTATTTCATATGTGAATTGAGCGTGTCGACACTCGACTGCTGAGTGTTGAGTCTGCCGGCTAGCAGTACGATTGGTTTAGGGCAGCCAAAGTTTTTCATGATTTCCCGGCTTCTTTGGAGTTCTAATTAATTATCATGCTGGTGAGTAAAAGGAATTCGTTTAGTAGGTATGTCCTTTCTTATACAATCGCAATGGCTTACTGCTAGATGAAGTACATCAGGGGCCTATTGCATAAAACTACATCTACACTACAACTGCTACACCTACATTTTTTCAGTTTCATAAAATTACATCCATGTATCTACATTACCTATCTACATCGCTACATTACACCTGGGGCCGGTTGCTCAATTTTACAAGTCTTACAATTGTAGCGATTGTAAGTGCAAAATCAGGTGATTCGTAATGAATTCATATGACGAATTCGTAAGGAATCACCTGATTTTGCCCTTACAATTGTAAGACTTTTAAGGTGGAATGCTAAAGGCAGTCTTACGTTAAAACCAGTCCAAGGCGTTCTATTTCAGTAATTTAGAACATCGTAACGAAAAATTCTACACGTATTACATATATTAGAACGTCGCCCTTAGACTGCGTTTAGCAAAATTGAGCTAAGACTGCCTTTATGAATTCCACCGGTAAAGTTGAGCAACAGGCCACTGAACCCTGATGTATCTACATTTACATCGCGATGTAAAAAATTTATAATGTGATATTTTACATCGATGTAGCTACATTCTACACCGATTTCATAAAGAAAATATAACTACATTAACTGTCAAAAGCCGTCAGTAGTCAGTACACAGCCCTATTACACACCTATTTCAAAACGTGTACACGTTTTGAAAACACGATTTGCAAACGTGTAAATGCTAAGGCAAATCGTGTCATTTGATTGACACTGCAATTAACTTTATTTACAGCATTAACAATTAGTTGCGGCTTGCGGTTTGCGCAAATGTTTATTACTTAGCGGGCTACTTTGGCGGCTTTATTTTGCATAGACGTACGTATGCATATGTATGTCAACGGCCCTTGGCCACCAACTTTTGATAGCTGTGATTAATTAAGCATAAAGTGACTGCCGCAGTTAATCCCAAAACGTGTTTTCGCTTTTGCAAATCGTGTATTTTCTGGCGAAAACACGATTTTAAAACGTGTCATTTCAAACGTGTTATACGTTTGAATTTTTGACACGGTTCCTATTGACTGCAATAACTGCAGTACTATGCAAAAAAGTTCCCTCTTCGTCGTAAAGAGTTGTTCCTGGGATTTAGGCTCACGCTGAGGCTCAGGTTTAGTCTGGGGCTTTTAGGAGTAGGCTTAGGAAGCAATAGCCAACGAATACTTTGCAGGTTACTCGCTGATATAGTAAGGCCGTAGTCAAGTGACACTTAAGAATGGCTCAAGTCGAAGTCAAGGAAGGCTTACGAAGAGTCAACACTCCCGTTTCACCTAACCTCACGATCGGCGGAGTTTCCAGGATATAGCGGCGGGGTCTTCTGAGCGGGCCGGGGTTGCCACCGACGGTTAGAGGGGCTTACCTAAGGGAGTAACGCAGTAGGCGGCAGGCGCACGGACAACGGACACTAGCGCGCACACGGTGACGGTACACGGCAACACAACCTGACGTAGGCGCAGAAACGCGCAACCATCACCTAGAGCTAAGCTTAAAAAGAGACCACAACTAGCAGGCAAAAAGGCACACCAAACGCCAGTGCAAAATGAGGAGTTTAATAGAAATAAACCAGGTCAGTGAACGCCAGACATTTATGGCGAAATAGACATAAAAGAAACAGACTGAACTCGCACTACCGGAAAAAACATCATCTTTCACAACACACTCTCTAGGGGTCAATTCCTAAAATGGATCAAACAGATAAGATTAAAATTTGTTTGCTTTAACTTATCTCGATGTTGAGGTAGACTTAAAAATTTTTTTGCACAAGCGGAAGGTGCGACAAATAGGAATTGCTATCGCAAATTTCGTATAAATTCTTAAACGTTGTCATGAGTTATTGGCAAAACAAATTTTAATCTAATTCGTTTAATCCAGTTTAGAAATTGGACCTAAGACTGACTAGCTAACAAGCCAAGCCATAGGTATTTTACACAACGCATTAAATAAGTTGAACGTGTTTTCACAAATGAAAGTTAATGAAAGGGTCAATGAATGAGTATATGGAGGTTAGGTTAGGGGGGAACTCCCGGTGAAGCCTTACAATAATATTGCACATTTAAAGCGCGAGCACTCACAGAAACTACAGTATCATGCGTAGAAAAGTTCCTTGTTTGTCGGCGTACATAACTTCCTTGGTAGTAAATTTTTGCGCGAGATTTTGCTATTTTCTGCACACCCAGACGAAGCGTTTCCAGATATTACGGAGTTTTTTGCACGTCTGTGGGCTGAGAAATGGAAGGTTAAAGTTCGGACAAAATTTCAGTTTTGACTGTCAAGTTTCTACAGTACTGTGCAAAAAAAGTTCCCTGTTCGTCGGCGTACGACGAGCTTCGTAGTTCGCGAAAAGTGACGAACGGTGGCCGGAAAGTGTCGAACAAAAAATTTTTCAAAAAGTGTTCCAAAACACATTTTCAATGTAAAGAAGTGAAAAATTTTAAATTTTTGTTCATCACTTTCCGGCCACCGTTCGTCACTTTTCGCGAACGACGAAGCTCGTCGTATGCCGACGAACAGGGAACTTTTTTATGCGCAGTACTGTGGGCAGGAAATGTCAACTTTCAACAAAATTTGCCTTGCGCTCTGCCTTGGCCAGAGAATTTGATTTAGAAACTTTTCTGTTCACAAGCACCAAACCGGCTGTACTAAAACAACGTACAAGACGAGCGAGCTTCATTTTTTGTGAAAAGTGACAAACGGTGTCTGTGTGGTGGTGTATGTCTGTCGTGACTCGTGTCTGTCTGTGTGGTCTCGGTGACAAACGGCCGACCGGCCGGTCGATTTTGACTGGCCGGCTGGCGCCGGCTTTTTTCGGCTTTTTTTTGGCCAAATTCCGGCCGGTCACAAACACTACGTAGTGCGTACTGCATACAAGACGAGTTTCATTTTTTGCGAAAAGTGACAAACGGTGTCTGAAAAGTGATGAACAAAAATTTGCATTTCATTTTTAATTTTTTTACACTGAAAATATGTTTGGGATCACTTTTCACGAAAATTTTTGTTCGTCACTTTAGGTACGGCGTCTGGCCAGCCTTGATTCATGTTCGTCACTTTCTGGGGTCCGGCCAACCTTGCTTTTTGTCCGTAACTTTCCGCGGCGGCCAACCTCGGTCAATTTTCGCGACGGATTAGGCACATCGTATGCCGACGAACATAGAGCTTTTTTGCACAATACTGTAGAAGGTGGCTTTTCGCTATTCCGTAATCGGAAGTTCGGGAAATTGGGCTGCGGCGCCAAATTTGAAAAGCTTCAAGTTGCCGAAAGAAAAGTTAAGAATTCCGTATTTCCTCGAATAAAGCCCCGGGGGCTTTATTGTTTCGTGCAGGTTCAAACGGGGGCTTTATTCAAGGCGGGGGCTTTATTCAAGGCAGGGGCTTTATTTTTTCGTGAAGGTTCAAACCGGGGTTTTATTCAAGGCGGGGGCTATATTTCTTGGTGAAGTTTTGCTAACCAGATGGGCCCAGTTGCTCAAGCCAGTTGTCACAACTGCAGCTCTTGTGAAATCGTAATTGTACATAACAGTTATATTGTTACATTTGTAAAATTTTCAATTGTTACACTTGTAAGACTTGTACATACTTGAGCAACAGGGTATTGACCTAAGTCAACATAGTTACGAGTTATATAATAGTTCGGAGTTTACGTATCTGTTGTAAATGAGAATTAGGGCCTATGAGACTCGGGGGTTGTGGTCGTGGTGCAGTGGTTAGCATTCCTGTCGTCGATTCCGGCTCTGGTTCGATTCCGGCGCCTACATTTCTTTCTTCTTTCTAAATTGGGGTCTCCTCTTTCTTTCAACATTCTGGCGACCGTGACAGGACGGAGAGGGTATGGCCGGGTCCGCAGGACAGCCTTATCCCCGAACTGTCTTCGAAGGTGAGTTAACAGCCCCATGCCCTGGGTTAAGTGCAGTATCGTGCTGTGTGCACTGTGCAGTATGACTGTGTACATGGTCTCTTTCTGATATGGTCCCTCGGTTAAGGGTAATCCGAAAAACCTTCGGTTTCGGTTAGGGGTGAACCGGTTAAAACCTTTGGTATTGGTTGAAAATGTTTCTGGGTAGATCGAGAAACCCTGTGGTTCCGGGTAAGCCAGGTAACCCTGAGTGTTGTGTGAATGAAGTAGGCTTGGAGGCCTACGGGTGAATGTGCTCCTACTTTGAAGCATCGGGCTCGCACCGGTATTGAGTATTGACCGAGTATCGTTGCAGGGTCGCAAGTCGCAACGATGTTCGAAGGGGGAAGACTGTTGTAAATGAGAATTAGGGCCTATGAGACTCGATGTGGTGTAGTGGTTAGCATTCTTGTCGTCGACACAAGCGGACCGAGTTCGATTCCCGGAGCCTCCATTTCTTTTTCCTGTTGTGCCACAGCACAACAGGTCTCTAATTTTGATTTCTGGCGGAATACACTGGGCTTGTAGTGCAATGTACGTCTGTGCGTTAGTTTGCTTTGCATATTAGAGCTACTGCGCGAGCGTAACATCATTGTCTAGTGCAAAAGTTACAAAGTAAGCTGGAAAAATGTCAATGTGCGTTTGTTTAGTTCATGTGTGTCACATAGTGCGCGTGTGTCACATTGCTGATAGTACAAACATTTGACCAGATAATTTTGTTGGCAGCATCTTATGTTTCCTGCGAACTGGTCATTTTTGGTCATGAAAGAATGAATACACTTCTCACTCATCAAAACAACCAATTCCTACACAATTTGTTGTTAGATAATTGAAACTCTTTCCAGTTTTTGAATAAACAACTTATTGTAAGATTGCATAAAAACGCATTGAACTTTTGCATACACATTTTGCAATAAAATAATTATCTGCTGCACAACAGGTTTTAGCTGACCTGCTGGTCAGCTTACTTGAACATAATTCTTAATACTTACTGAAGGTTTTGCCGCAGGTTGGGCTTGTTTCTTTAAATTTTAGTCTTCTCTTTCCTTCAACATGTCATTATCAAAACATAATTAGACTCTCAAAGTCTCAAGCTTACTAGAGGGCACCCTTGGCGTTACATCTTTTCGGAAAGTACGTGTCACGCGAGTCGTGACCCGGGTTTCATGGAATTTAGGGGGTCACCGAGATGGGCTTGCAAGTGCAGTATCACAAGGGGGACCACCCACTAAACCCTTATCTATTCACCTTTGTATCCTAGTAACGACGTCTGTAACACCCTTGTCTTTTTGTGCTAACAAGAAAATAAGAAGCACAAAAAATGAATACAATGGGTTGCACCCCTACTTTGTGGGGGTTGGCAACACAACAGTGGCATAATTGTATTAATTGTATAATTACTTACAACAGCAATAATGGTCGACGCGCAGTAATAATTACACACTAACCACTAGCCAACATGGCAACATGCAACGGCATGTGCAAATGCACGCGCGTATGTACGTACCACAGCCTATGTTACGGGGGCTTTATTTGAGGACGTTTTGATTAAAACCCCCGGGGGCTTTATTCAAGGACGTTTTGAACAATGCCCCCAAGGGTTTTATTCAAGGCGGGGGCTTTATAATTTCCTGAGTAGCTTGACGGGGGCTTTATTCGAGACAGGGGCTTTATTCAAGACAGGGGCTTTATTCGAGGTAATACGGTAAAAGTCAATTTCAACGTGTTTTCATACATTGCGTTTGTTTTACTTGCGAAACCCAGCAGTCTGTTTTTTGTGGCAAAATACCAACGTGTGAGTCGGTTTCAGTTGTTGAACTTAAGGTGGCGCTCCTGAAATGTGGGTTCCGGCCATTATTTTGAAAATGCGCAAAAATAACCATATATCGTAAGAACAAAAGTTGTTCAGGATTGAATTTCCTTTAATTTGATGTGCATAATCACATGAAATTCTTTTTAACAGTTTTGAGCTTTTTTCAGCAAAAAAATAGATTTTCACGGAAATAGCTTTATAAGCCAGTGTATTTACACGTAAGTGATGATTGAAAAATACTAGTAGCTGTGTTTTACTAGAAAATACTTAAAAATTTTCGGCGTTTTATTGAGTGTGGGCCAATTTTTTTGTAAAATAAGACAATATTTTCCGCATGATGCTGCAAGGAATTGAGTGTGAATACAAACGCAAATTTTCGGCTTGCGCTTTTAAAAAATTGGCTAAACGAAAAAAGTTAAAATTTGGAACATAAATGCACCTCGTTGTCTTCGAGCGGTCGCGAAATTTGATTTTGAGCAAATCGATAGTACATATGAGAAATTTAGTGAAATTTATGTTTTTCGAAAATCGTGATTTTAGTGTTTTCCGATATATCAATAATATTCATCAAAAATGACTTTATGCGACCGCTTGATTACGTTGAGGCAAGCAAAATGAGCTATTGATTGTGCAGCAACTACTTACTTGCGAAGAGAAATCGCAAGCCGAATTTTCACTCACGTTTTGTCTACAGTGAATGTTAATTTGTATCAATAAACTTAATTTTTTGTATGTATGCGTACTTTTACATCAGCTTGCCATTGTGTATCTAAAATTGGCCCCAAACTGCCGTTTTTTGAAAAGCCACATTTCAGGAGCGCCACCTTAAAACCGTCTCTTTTCGATGCAAACCACAAATACAGCAGTCTGTTGCAGTCCATATTTATGTAAATTTAACTAAACTTGAAACGGAATGAATTAAGTTTCATCGTAGCGCCATCCAAATCCAAATATTAGTGTATGATTAGGTATTGTATTTCTGTCTGTGTTGGTTGGCTTACCGGAGTTTTCGGATGTCTCTTTCCAGAAATTTCCATTTTATCACAGGAAAACCTGTGATCGGATTTTCGTCAAAATTACCTAGCTGATTGTCAAAATCAGCTAGTCTATGGTGCCCGCGATACTTATTGGATTTTTCCCAGCTGCTGCAGCTTTTTTTCAGCTGCTCGAGCAGCGGAAAGAGAGAGCGGTGCCGGTGCTGTCATTTGATGTGCATATTGCGATAAAAAACTTTCAAAATTTTTTGGACAATTTTGTAGCCGTAGCAAAAATTTTTTTGTCCCAGTATAAATTTGCGGTTTCTTAGCTTTAAATTGATGTATTAAATATAAGTATACGTTGAAGCTTGTTATTAGCTGTGCAAATATCAAATCAAAAACCCAAAAATGATAGATCTTCAAAATTGTCAAATTTTGATTTAATTTCTTGATAAGTTGACTATGACTTTTGGTAATTTTTTCAACAGAAATATGCAGTCCTAGAGACTAATTTTTGAAACAGTGAAATGTGTGGCTGTGAGGGCAAACACAGGAAAACTAGTGAATCTAAATTTTCTATAAAACATCTGTCAGACTGTCACGACTCACGGATTTTTCAGATGTTTTTTATCCTTTCCATTCAGAGACATTTAACAGACTTTCAGAGGTATTTCAGATAACTTTCAGAGAAATTCAGAGCAAATTTAGAGAAATTCATCCAGAATTCAGAGAATTTTATCTGAAAAAATGTTACAGGCTTTCAGATAAATATCAGATACGTTTTACACAGGAGTTTCAGAGAAAATCCACATGTTTTCCACATCTGTTAGTAGCAGGTAAATTTTATCTACAATTCAGAGTCTCTGAATTCGGATCAAGTGCAGTTGGTGGGGAAAAATAGTGGACCTATTTTTTGGAGTAGAGGACCTTGAGGTAAGCATTTTTTGTAATCGAACCCCTATCTACAAATTTAGATTCTCTGAGCTATGACCCCTTGAAAATTGCATTTTCAGTGTTTTTGGAAGTGAACGTAGGCCAAAGTTCGAAGCCAAAAACGGCTGTAATCTTTGTTTTTGGATAGTTTTGGGTGCGTTATGATGTTTTAAGGCATCGTCTAGGCTTAGTTGGCAGGATTCTCTAGGTTAAGCTGGCAGGATTTTTTCTGAAAATTTATATAGATTTTTTTATTGCCTAAGGCTGAGCCTAAGCCTGAACCTAAGCCTAAGCCTGATACTAAGCCCAAGCCTAAGCCTGATACTAAGCCCAAGCTTAAGAAGCCCCATACTGAGCCTAAGCCCTAAGCCTAAAACCAAGCCTAAATTAAGGCCAAGTTTGAATTTTGTTTCTGGCGAATTTGGCCAATTTTTCGGCAGGAACCCGGTCAAAGAGCCTTTGTTTTGATTCTAAAAAATTGTAACCAATAATCTGACACCATTTTGACACGATTAAAACCATACGTGGGCAAGACCCGGGATTTTCCCGGGTGGACCGCGCGACCGCGCAGCGAGAAGAGTTGGACCGCGCGGCGCGCAGCCCGAGGGCTGCTCTGAGAACTATAAGGACCGCGCGCATAACAGACGTGAGAGTTGACTGCGCAGTCTAACTGCAGATTGATTGCGCAGTCCAACTCGCAAGCCTAATGACTGCGCAGTCTAACTCTAGATTGATTGCGCAGTCCAAATAGTCTGCGCAGTCTAACTCTAGATTGATAGCGCGGTCTCCCTTTGGTTTTTATTGCCCCGCCGAAAAAAATTTCCTATACGCCTGCTCCAATTGACCAAATTTGGCTCAAAATTTGAAAAATTCTGTATATAATTTTTTTCTAACTGCATGGCTTATATACAATTCCTTGTTATCATCTTTCATTAAAGCCTATGGCAGGGGCGTAGCCAGGGGGGGGGTGGGAATTCCCCCACCCTCCGAAATTTTTTCCGACTGAAATTTTAAACAGGGGTCCCCTCTTTGGTTTTTTATGGTGCAGACGGAAAAAATTTCCGATACGTCTCCAATTGACCAAATTAGGCCTAAAAAATAAAAATTTCCCCAATCTTTTTTCTGGGCGCTACTGCCCCCAGACCCCTGCAACCTTGTGCCTCAATGTTTCTAGCTTTTGTGTTTTAATAAAGCGTGTGCATGTGTATATGGGTGCATTGTACACTATTTAGTTGCTTAATACACTGTTTAATGTATATATTCTTTTAGAGTAGCAAAAATGACATTTTTGGTTAAATTGCGGCTCGAAATGTCGAAAATTTTCTTAGTTTTAAAATTTGCTAGCTACTGGACCCTTGTCGGTCCAGCAGTTTTGTAATTTTCGGTGTTTTGAATTACAATTTACTTCTGATGCCGCTCTGGTCAAAAAATTGTTGGCCAACTCATAGTTACCCAAATTCGACCTAAAAATTGAAAAATCTCCATATTTTCTGTGGGCTACCACCCCTAGGCCCCTGCAACCTTGTGCCTCAATGTTTCTAGCTTTTGTGTTTTAATAAAGCGTGTGCATGTGTATATGGGTGCATTGTACACTATTTAGTTGCTTAATACACTGTTTAATGTATATATTCTTTTAGAGTAGCAAAAATGACATTTTTGGTTAAATTGCGGCTCGAAATGTCGAAAATTTTCTTAGTTTTAAAATTTGCTAGCTACTGGACCCTTGTCGGTCCAGCAGTTTTGTAATTTTCGGTGTTTTGAATTACAATTTACTTCTGATGCCGCTCTGGTCAAAAAATTGTTGGCCAACTCATAGTTACCCAAATTCGACCTAAAAATTGAAAAATCTCCATATTTTCTGTGGGCTACCACCCCTAGGCCCCTGCGACCTGTGGCTTAGTGATCTTGGGTTTGCAATGCGAATAAGTGTTAAAATTACTAAAAAGTGCATTTTAACCCATTCCAAAAACTCAGAACTCAGTCAATCCCCCTGAAACTTTTTTCTGGGTGGGCCACTGACAGTGAATTTATTTAGATTAATGACTACCAACTACATTTTGAAATGGACCCTCTCGCCTGGGGTGAAGGGACCGCGCAAGAAATTGATAGATTTCCCGGGTTCATTTTAACCACCTTGCCCATGTATGATTAAAACGGAAAAAACAAGAGTTTCGGAAAAAAATTGCGAAATCGTCCCTCACTGAGGGTTCAGATTTCGACGGGTAGTATCTCAGGGGCCGTATTCTCACAATTACCTGCAGGTAAAGTTGGGCTAACTTTACCTACAGGTAAGGTGAAGGTAAAGTCGTATTCTCAAACCATGACTAAAGCCAATGTGATGGGCGATGGCTAAGGTTATCTTTAGTATTCGGGCCAGAAAAGTGATTTATCTTGTTTCGCAGCGAAAGTTAATGTATTGTGCAAATTTTTAACCTCAACCGTCGACGTTAACCTTGTTTTAAATTTTAACTTTACCCACAGATTTAACTTTACCTTCACCTTACCTGTGGGTAAAGTTAGCCTAACTTTACCTGCTGGTACTTTTGGAAATACGGCCCCTGAAAATTCAAAAAAATTAAATAGGGGTTCTTGAAGCAAAAATGCTTCCACCAAGGTGCTCTACTCAAAAAAATAGGTCCACTATTCCCCCCCCCAACTGCATTTAACCCCTGAATTCTGGGTGAAATTCTGTGAATTTTCCCAGAGTTTCTCTGAAATTATCTGAAATTCCGCTGAAAGTCCGTAAAATGGTTCTGAATGGAAAGGGTAGAAAACGTCTGAAAAATCTGTAACAGAAAAATTTTTACAGAAAATTCAGATTCCTGAAACCTCACATTTTTGCGTAGCGAAATCCACTACTTTTTTTGGTCCTGGGTCCCAGCTGCCGATTCCGATCGAGTTGAAAATTTGCCCAATGAAAGAAAGAATAGAAATGCAGACGTGAAAGTTGTTTTTCGATTTTCAAATTTTGGCTTGCAGCACTTTCTAGTCGCTCAAGCACAACCGATTTTTGAAAAATCAATTTTTGCAAAATCAAAAATAGAAATAAAAAATCGATGACCTTGCATGTCTAGATTTTTGAAAGATCTTTCGATCGATACCAAAATAATAAAAATCGGTTGAGGTTTCGCTGAGCTAGGTTAAAAACAACATTAGTGTGATTAGGAAATTCGACATGGTCATAAAATTTGACACATTCTCATTAAGTGCTGAAAAGTGAAAATATATATATATATATATATATATATATATATATATATATATATATATATATATATATATATATATATATATATATAATATATTGTAAATACGATTGTTTGAGGCCTGATGTGCAATTAAAGTGGTATTGCTACTAATTGCATGAGCTTAGTGCCAAACATGACTTTTTTGCTGAGTGCTACCGTAAGCAGCAGAGCACCAGAATAGTGCCTCATGCTCATATGACAAAAAATAACCAAACAAATACAGAAATATAAATTTTTTGACAATTTTAAAAGTTGGCTAGAAGTTTTCGACGCATTTTGCAGCCATCTTAGCCCTGCGGTGAATTTTTGAATTCAAGTACATCTTTTCATTCACTCTGCCTTGAGAAGGGGTGCTTGTCCTTGTCCAGATTCCAAACTGGAGAGAGATGAGACCTCCTGAAATCTGTAAAGCGCAAATGCTAGGATGTACGAATGACCGTTATTCTGTGCATGTTATCACGTGTAAGCTGGTCTTGCATTTTTTCAGCTGTGCATTACTGATGAACTCGTGCTGTTGGGGTGCCGCGTGAATGGTGTACGTGAGTGGGGAGGAGGAGGTGTGGGCTTGGCCGGTGCTGGGCTGTCAGTTTTCGGTGGTGGACTTGTCCTGGGTCACCGAGCTGCCCGACGTTTGCCTAAGCCATGTCTTTCGTCAGCTTTCGCTTTGTGAGCGACGCATAGTGGAACGCGTTTGCGCCCGGTGGCGAGACCTAGTCAGCTACGACGATGTCACCAGTCTGGACATTAATCAGTTCAAATGGAAACAGTCCGACTGCGTGCATCAGATACAGTATGCGAATGGTACGTTCTATGAGCAATATTTATGTGGGCATTGGGGGATGACGTATAGGTATACTTATTTATAATCACAAGCGCGCAATTGCAGTTGTTTGAAATTGTATCATAACATGAATGTATCGGTTGCATCACCTTCCCCCGAGTCTGCAGATATTTGACCCCCCCTCCCCTAAAACTGAAGCAAATATAAAAAAGCACCGAGTTCCACAGTTTTGGCCAAAAGTTTGGTAAAAATCGCTTCAATGTCATAAAAAAATGTCAAGTTTTTTGTCAGAAATTTTTCTCACGTCGGGCCGGGACTCTCCCCCTTCCCCCTCCTTTATATACCTGTCGCGGGATCTCCCCTCCTTCCCCCTTAACCGAATTTTGGGGGGAGTCTTTTCCTCCATCCCCCACTGCAACTGTGTGTACCCAACAACATGTGTGAATGGTTGCTTATGCGTACGGTACTGCCGATTATACACTATTATATATTTGCAAAAATCTGTATGATTTCAGGAGAGCTAGGATGGTCTCAGCGGGCTTTGAAGAAAGACTGGCTTCTGTTTGCATTGTCCTTCTGGCATCGACGGATTAGATCCCGTCTGCGCAGCTTGTCGCTCGTATCGGAAAGCTTTGCTTGTCATTTAGACCGCGCCATCATGACTCAGATTTACACTTGGTGGCCCTATTTGGAGTATTTAAATTTGTCTGGAGCGGTGATCACAGAGGTATGCGGTCAATAGTATATAATATAGTATATATCAAATTGCCAAGTGGTTTTTAAAAAAATTAAACCTTTGCCATTTATTCATGCATATACATGCATACATATATATATACTGATTCAGTTGTGTGTAAATTGAAGAAATTACAGCATATATGCATGTTTAATCGAATCTGCCTTCAAAAGAGTTTCGTTTCCAGTCACTAGTTTTCGCCCTATCAGTCTAATCGGCGTAATCATTCAAATAGCACTGAAGAGGGCTGTTGTGACTAATCAGTCGTCGATAACTCGATAGGAATACTATGTCATCGTCTTTGGTTCAGCAGACAAGTGCGCATCTGTTGAGGCTTCTGGAACCAATTATCTTAGTGTTGAAACACACACACACACACACACACATATATATATATATATATATATATATATATACATATATATATATATAAGGAAAAAGCCGGCAGCAACTTTGAAAATAGATAATTCAAAAACGTTCTTAGAAACAATGAAATAGTGGGTCATAATTGCCTGAATGGATGTGCGCTAGTCTGCTGAATCGAAGACGATGAGATGGCATCGACGCATCGAACATCGACTGACTTATCTCGACAGCCCTCTTCAGGACTACCTGCCGGATGCCGCCATCGGACTGATTAGACGAAACTTTTGAAACATTGAAATTGCATCCCCGGCAAGGGGCGAGAACCAAGAAGCCGAGCAAAAACAGTATCTTTAGAATACTCTTGTCTATTCTATAAGTATTTTTATTTATGGTGTAAAGTTTCGCACATAGGATGCCTTGGAGCCTTTGAGTCGTTTTCTGGCTCTGAAGTCAGCCGTGTTGGCCATGATGGTGGTTGTTTCGTCGGACGAGTCGAGACTGGCGGAAAATGGTCGCGTCCGGATGGCTCTGGAAAAGTGTTTCGGGGCATGGAACCAGCTGCGTCACTTGTCACTGACGCGAATGCCACAGTGTCCTCAAATTCGACAATCCAATCTATTGGATTTAAGCTTGGACGGAATCCCGGTGGATGATTCCCGATTGTGGGTTAGTTGGCCCTCTGGGCGTAGTCGGAGGTTCCTTCATACCAAACTCACGGCAACGATAGGGGAAGAATATTTTTTATAGCTTCTCAAAAAGGTCATTCAAGCCGTAGACAACAATAAAATGTGAACTTTGGGTGAAGTTTTATTGTTAGTATTTATTGAATCTGTGTTATTAACTATTAACGACAAGCCTATTGAGTAATTTTAAACTAGTTTACATTAACATTAATTGCAACCTATTTCTTTTTTATCTATGCCCCTGATTTTTATTACCACTGCGAATTTCGTTTGCAACATTGTGTATATATGTTTATCACTAATTCGATTTGTAGTGAACTGTATTCGTGTTCATACATGCAACGAGGTCAAAACGAGGTGTGAAATGTCAACGAGGCCCTGTCCGGCTAATTTCAACCGTGTACCTCTGATCAACCAAATAAATCCTACATTTTGCAAAATTTTCGAAAAAGTGCCATTTTCAGCCAATTTTGCCCACATTTTCGAAACCCTTCCCCGATTCTTCTAATTTTGAGGGTCTGCCCCACCCCCTCCTCCACTCATACGTGTATGATCGTGTTCATCATTGAACTGTACCTCATTACTATTACGGGTAGTGGGTACGGTCAGTCAGACTGAACTCGCAAAGCATTAAAATGTTGTGACACAAAGCTGACTGCAGTCAATTGGCCATTGTCTATTTTCGACCCGGCTGCCATATTGTTTCAGGATATCGTGGCCCACTGTCCCAATTTGCTTCGTTTCTCCTGCATCGACTGTCAAGCCACCGACCTCTCGCCTCTCGCCGGTCTCAGCAATCTGATCAGTCTCACGCTGACTGCCTCCCGGCTGAGCACCACCGCCCTGGAGCGAATCTGCGAGTCTTGCAGCAAACTGCAAGCCCTGCACATCGACCATGTGCGGCCGCAGATCGACCGGTTCGCGTGCATCGGGCGCCACCTAAGTCGACTGGAAGTCCTGAGCTTGGGGCCGTCACGCTTTTTCAGCGATACTGATCTGATTCGCATCGCTAGACACAGTACGCCTGGGCTGGCCTGGATAAGTCTCAATGAGTGTCAGGCTGTCACGGATATTGGCATTAAAGAATTGGCACAGAGGAACTCGAATTTAGAATGGGTCAAGGTGGTGGGTGCCTCGGGTGTTACCTCAGACGGGGTTTTAACGCTGCTCTCTGCGTGTCCAAATCTGCAGCATCTGAATGTCAGCTCCTGTGGAAATGTGGAGGATAGAATTCTGGAGGGGGTAGGGCTGTTGGGAGTGAATCTGAGAGAATTGGGCGTAGCCGACTGCCCCCGACTGACAGAGGAGGGTTTTAGAAGGCTCTACCATCGTCGCAAACAGCGACACATAACCCAAGATGACCCTCTGAAATCTCTGAATGTGGTTTTCGGGGGAACAGGCGTCCCCCTGGTTTCATTAAACACCATGACCTTGTTGCGGCAGTTGGATGTGCATATTCAAGAATTTCGTGTACCGCTGTTGGCTTTAGCTTACTAACTAAATAACGTGAAGTGTCATTTAATTGAGAATGATATAGGGAAATATCTTTTTTGTTTTTACTACCAACTTTACTCTGAATGCAGGAGCAGATCCAGGATGAAATTTTCAAGGAGGGGGGTGAAGGTGGCGAAAATATTTTCAAAATTTTAGGAAAGAGTATCAGTATCAAATAATGGGTATTAAAGTAGCATTTTTTAATCATTTCTGCTACTTTCTGACCAGATATTAGGGTAGACTGGGCATAAATAGTATCCGTTTTTAACATGTGATGACAAAAAGAGACAGAAAGCAACGCTGGTTGTTGTCGATTTGGTATGTCGATTGACGAAAACAGATTGTTTTAATACTGTTTGTTTTTTCAATATCAAACAATACGCCATGCGTTTAATGGAAAGGTTTTTTCTGGCATAAAACTGTACTGTTGTGTGTTTGCCGCAGGTACAGAGTTCCAGTCCTTGTAATATGGTGTGTCATAGTTTCTGTGTGTTGTGAATTGTGATTATTAGTGGCACTAACCTGTCAGAGTGTCAGCGTAGTTCATACTTGTGCGTAATGCGTTATGTGTATGAAAAGATTACTTTTGCCGTACGGAATATCTACCACAAGTATATCCAATTTTAATTTCTTTGTTGTATCACAGACCTCTACCGCTACGTTAGGTGCTATCAGTTTTTCACAGCATTCAGTCAAAAATTTTGCGGATAAAATGTAGTAAGGAACATTCTTACACAAAAGTATAAACGCTACTTGTGGCATCCGTTAGTGTAGTTTTTAGCATTTTTTTTGTAAAAAGTTGATAAGTTTTTAGACGATCGATCACAAGACCATTCGTGTATGTGTAACATAAAGGTCAACTGGATTTGAAGTTTGTTAAATGCGTAATAATTGTTGTGAGCATAAAATTAAAATTTTCTTGATCAGTAATTTGATTTAAAGATACAAAAGGGTCGAAAGTACTGAAACTCGACCAGACGTTTTTCCTTGGATAGTGCACAAAACGCATAATGTTAAAAGTTTGTTTTGAGTTCCAACTGTTCGAAATAAACATGGAAATTTTTAGATCTTGACCATTTTTTGTTGATTTTAGCATTTTTCTTATGTTCATCATCCAGTTGCATCTTTTATTTTTTGCCAGCTTTTGTCATAATATTTCCCGGTGGTTGCAAAATATATAATTTGAATTCATGAGAAATGTATTTTTGTTTTGCATGTAAATTATTTTTGCGTGGTTTTTGCTTGTAGATATTATTCTGATTATTGTCGGGTTAATGTAAAGTTGATTCTGTTTGTAAGGGCAAAATTAAAATTTCGAATTAAGACCGACTGCATTTGTTGAAATTCACTTAATTTAATTTCATTTCCTCAAATCGTAGCCCAAGTTGAAGTTGTTTTTAAGCTGCATTGTGTTGTAGATCTAAACGTGGGCGATTGGTTTTAGTCAGCATTTGAAGTTTTAACTTGTACTTTCCTCTTCTTTGGACAAGATCATCCGAAATTCGTGGTCACGCAAATGTAGTGTACGTAGTTTAATATTGATTCCTATTCGTCCACTCTTCAGATACTGGGAAATGCTGAGTTTTAGGACACAAAAACTAGGAATCTCAATGCAACTTTTAGCGTAAAAACATAAAAAATTTGTACATGAAAGCTCAGTATTTCATTTTATTTGTAACTTTGTTTTGTGCATGTACATTTTGTGTTTCAAGCACCCAAATTGTTTTTTTATTACATTGGTACTTTGTAGTTAATAATACTATTGTAATTTTATATATTTCTGATAATTGTTATTTTGGAAGTTTGTTTTGATTCGCAGGTGGTCATGGCCCATGGGTGCGTACTGCGTCGTGATGGTATACAGCCGTCATGATATACGACTGACCGCTTTGAGGCAAAAATGGGTTTGTATAATATTACGACCGAAACACGGATGTGTGTATGCGCTTTGTATACCATAGCTAGCGGCTGTGTACTATCACGTCGTTCATCCACGGTTCATATTGTTCCTTGTTCCTAAGAAATTCCAGAACGCGTGCTCGGTCTAATGTAGAATTTTTTTGCTTAAAGCAGGTTTAGTTCAAGTTCAGTTTTTGTGCAAAAAAATGACCAAAATTATTGCGGCTTCTATCGGCTTTCTGCTATCTTACACACGATTTGTTTGATCCATAAAACATCGTGCAGTATACATATGAAAAGTCTTACAAATGTATTACAAGTGAACACTACTTTATTGGAGTAATTACTGCTCCTGTAATGAATTGGTTATGCTTGTTTATAAGTTGGTGGCAAGTCCTTAGAGTCAGTGGCGTAGCCAGGAAAAAATTTCGGGGGGGGAATGACTTTTCGATTTTTTGAAATGTGTTAAAATGCACGTAATTGCAATTTTAACGCAAAAAACGACACTTATTAGCATATTTCGTTCAAAAACAACGCTAATTTTTTGACCAGAGAGGCATCGAACGTAAAATTGGAGCTCAAAACACCAAAAATTACAAAACTGCTGGACCGACAAGGGTCCAGAAGCTAGCAAATTTGAAAACTTTGAGAAGATTTATGACATTACGAGCCGCAAATTTACTGAAAATGTCATTTAAGCTGTGATAAAACAGCTAAAAAGATACATTTAAGGTGGCGCTTCGAGAATTTGTTTTTTGACGAATTATTTTTTCTGGAGCAAAATCGACATATAGTTCTTGAAGAAAAGTTGTTCAGAATGTGTTCAGGAGTCGATTGATGTGTATAACTCAAATTTTAAAAAAAAGTTGAAAAAATCCGAAAATTTGAAATTTGCGTTTTTGTGAATATTTTTCTAATATGACCAAACTAGAAAAAAGTGCGCAAAAAATCGAAGTAAAAATAAATTACTTTCCTTTTTGATAAATAGACAAACATAGTTGAAGCAAACGTCTGTCAAATCAAGCCATTCGCACAGAAAAATAAAAACATGCAGCAAGCCAAGCAACATTTCAATTAAAAACCAAGGTTTTTCGCCAAAGGGCACAGATTCCAAATCGCATGTTTTGAGTTGAGACATAAAATTTTGACACAATATATAAGAATAATCAAAGAAACTGACTAATTTTTATTTTTTTTATAAATGGACTTTGAAGCGAGATACTTGTTGTTAAAGTTGCGTGAAAAGTTAAAAATCCTCATAACTTAAAATTTAAAACGAAATTCACAAAACAAAAAATTTATCATCCCAGACTTTTGAAAACCTTTCAAATGAGCTATAAATTGTCCAAATTGATAGAGTTTGAATTGAGTTATGTGTGCCCTGTGAATAGGGTTTTCGCAAGTCACGTGACATACACAAAAAATGAATTGAGTCAAATCATTTTGCAAAATTGCTCAATTTGATACCGCGCACGTTGCTAAATTCCAATATAACCATGGGAGCGCCACCTTAACAGTGTATTAAGCAAATGAATAGTGCACAATGCACTTATATAGACGTGGACACGCTTTAATGGAACACAAAAGCAAGAAACAGTAAACCACAAGGTTGCGGGGGTCTGGGGGCGGCAGCCCCCAGAAAAAATCGTGGAAGATTTTGATTTTTAGGCCAAATTTTTTTGGTCAGTTGGAGACGTATCAGAATTTTTTTCCGGCGGGACCATAAAAACCAAAGGGGGGACCCTTGTGTAAAATTTCAGTCGGAAAAAATTTCGGGGGGGGGGGAATTCCCCCCATCCCCCCCCCCTGGCTACGTCCCTGCTTAGAGTGGAGAACTGGAGATTCTGGGACAAACCTCCCTCTGCTCTATGTATCGTGACAAGCCTTACCTGTGCTTACAGCTGAGATAAAGAGGTACCGTGAAACTAAATATGTTACCAACGTGACGCGAAGCTTGACAAAAACAGGTTTTTGCAAAAAAAATAAATAGTAAAAATTGGACATTTGAGTCATTGACATAAACATTAACAGTAAACATTTGAGTCCCCCTAACGTCGAGACACTTGACAAGCCAAGTCAAGTTTCTAAAATCGGGAAAAATTGGCCACCACCTGAATTGGCCCTTTGTAGCTAAATTGTGTGCTGCTGTATGAATTAGATCGCCATAATTTTTAATGCTAACGAATCGTACAGTATATATTCGTAGTTTGTATAAAGTATGTCGCAGATTTAAATATTTAATACCTAATAAAGAGTCGGGTCGATACTCGATTGTTGTGTTGTCACTTTTTGTCAGCCAGCAAAATTAGCCAGGCAAAACCATTGTTAATTATTTGAAAAAGACGCCGCATTTTGGATCTACTGTTAGGGTCGATTCATTCATACTTCTGTGCGGATATTGAGTGGGACAGGAAGCGAACGGACATCCTGACAAAGTGAACGGTAGAACGGCTGGTGATTTATACGGTTGTACGGTCAGACCAAGAGTACAATATAGTGTCTCACTCTTTATAGAAAAGTGAGACACTCTCCTTTCTGCCTGTGTTATAGCGCAGACAGATGCGCTGGTCGTTTTGAAGCCACATGTTGCCGTTTTATGCAGCATGTGGCTAGCCAATCAGAAGCGAGCTCCGCTTCTGATCGGCTAGACGCGTGCTCCGAGCAGCAGTCAAGTAACCATAGCAACCACAGAAGACATGTCTGTCTGATGCTGATTGAAGCACGTGAGGCCGCCTGCGTGTTGATTGGAGCACGTGCACAGGCGTGTAGCCAATCAGAAGCGAAGCTCGCTTCTGATTGGCTAGCCACATGTTGCATAAAACGGCAACATGTGGTTTCAAAACGACCAGCGCATCTATAACACAGGCAGAAAGGAGAGTGTCTCACTCTTCTTCTATAAAGAGTGAGACACTATTATGCACTCTTGGTCAGACGCATATCCAGTTGCTCTTCAGCCGTATGTAGGGTTGTTTCAATTGAAAATTATTTTCAATTTCAAAACCATTTGAATTTTTGCCGAATTATTTTCAATTTCAATACCATTATCATTTTTTTCCTCAAATATTTTCAATTTCACTGTTCCAATTATTTTTACTATGGTTTCAATATCAATTAATAATTGATATTGAAAATGAAATTGGGTTTTACTCATTGAAACAACCCCTTCCTCAAAACCAACCCTTGACCTCACCGCGGTGGATAGGTGTAACGGGGCCGCACCAGGGTTATACCGTCTGGAATGAATCGTTCTTTGGCTCCTGGGACGTCAGAACAGCCCTCGGCAGCCCGAATCAAGCACTTATTGCCAAGGACCTCAGTGATTACCGTATTTCTATAGCATGTCTAAGCGAAACTAGAATTCCAGGAAACGGCTGTCTAAATATTTCCTGGCAGAACGCTGACCTAGCCATGCCACCGTCGAGCTATGCTGTGTATTATTCTGGTCCTAACGACGGATCTGGCTTGCATGGTGTCGCCATTGCTGTCTCAAGCTCTATAACAGCAGCTGTGACTGAATTTCGTGCCTGCAGCCCAAGACTGGCATACCTGAGACTCAATTCAAACCCGATCAACATATCTGTCATTGCTGCGTATGCCCCCACCGAGGTAACGGATGACGCAACAAAAGACCTGTTTTATGATGAGCTCACCACTCTGCTACAAACAGTGCCAAGACAAGACCTTCTACTGATCGGTGGAGATTTCAACGCGCACCTTGGTGGTCCTTTGGATACATCTGAGAAACCACTGATTGGACGTTACGCGCTAGGCACTCGAAACGATAATGGAGACCGCCTAACCGGAATGCTTACACAATTCAACCTGGTAGCATCCAATACCACATTCAAGCACAAGAAGTGTCATTTGACAACTTGGCATTCAAATGATGGTACAACTGAGTCTCAGATCGACTATGTACTTACTCGACGTCGATGGAGAACGAGCATATTGGACTGTAGGGCCTACTGGGGCACATGTCATTCAACCGACCATGGGCTCGTAAGAGCTCGAGTGAGGCTGAGATTTAAGGTCGCTAAAAAGCCCCTACACAAGCGATTAGATACAGAAAGACTTCGAAGCCTGTCGGTGCGACAAAATTATCAAGCCACAATTGCTGCTAGCCTTGATTCAGCTTCTACGCCTGACGTTAACTCTCTCTGGAGCCTTCTGAAAAACACCTTGTTGGATGCCGCTAACACCTGCATTGGGACAATTCGCAGGCACAGAACGCCATGGATATCAGAGAATACTATACTAGCTGTAGAGACTTTGCGTCTTCGGCGGCCATCTATATCTAGAGAACGATTAGCACAAGAAAGGCGTAATATTAAGGCTTTGCTATCACAAGATCGAAACGCCTACTGGGACAAACGTGCAGAGCAAATGAACCGTGCGATGCAAGTGGGTGACTCCCGAAAACTGTACCAAATGCTGAAGGAAGACAGTGGTAAAACTATGCGTGTTTGTAGCCAGCTGAAAGATGCCAACAATTGCTACATTGACGAGCTGCCTGACAAGCTACAAGAATGGAAACGTCACTTTCAAGCTTTACTGAATCCTAATATAGTCGGTCAAGTGCAAGAAATAGATCCTGGATTCTACGGCTACTACAACATTTGCTGTGAGCCGCCGACGCTTAGTGAAATCAGCAAGGCGGTTTCAGCACTAAAGCCACATAAAGCCTCAGGCGAGGATGGTATTGTAGCAGAGCTGTTTCTGTACGGCGGCGATAGTGTGATCAGCACTCTACATCAGCTTCTTGGAAAAATATGGAGAAGCGAAGAAATACCAGCCGGCTGGGAAACTGGCATACTAATACCGCTTTTCAAAAAAGGCGATCCAGCGGTATGTTCTAATTATCGTGGCATCACACTTCTAAATGTCGCCTACAAACTGATTGAAGCTATCGTCCTGGAACGGCTTCGTCCGCAGCGCGAAAGAGTTGGCTATCGGGAGAACCAGGCTGGGTTCCGTCCGGGCAGAGGCTGCATTGACCAGATATTCGCGCTGCGGCAGATCCTGGAAACATCATATGAATATAGACAGCCTGTGTACATCGCCTTTGTTGATTTCCGAGCTGCATTCGATAGTATATGTCGAAAGCAATTGTGGAAAATTTTAGACAGCGAAGGTGTTCCTGACAAGCTGACCGTTGAGTTCGACGGGCCGTTGAGCTCAACGGACCTAGGAGCTCCGTTGAAAGATAAAATTGCTATTTTGCTTAAAGGGGTAATTGTTTTTAAGTGTTTCTTTGGAGAGCCATAGCTCAGCATTTACAAATTTAAATCACAAACGGTCTTTTGCATTGAGTAGAACAATATCTTACCTAAACGTATGCCATGCATTGAAGCTTTACCTTTAGTTTTGTTTCCAGTATACGCGGCTAAAGAAAGGTCCTTTCGAACATATTAACATTTTTTACAAAAAGTTTACGGTACAGCTCTGAATCATACAATTACCTGTTGGGGTTTAAAATAATTGGTAAGGTTTTTGACATGTTTAAAACCCCCAGGCATCTCCCTCACATTTTTAATATCTAGTCAATTTACTCAGAAAATAGCTTAAAACGAACGCACCAAAAATTACACCTTGTTATTATACCTCCTTTAGTTATTCTTATTTTAACATATCTTATCGTAATTAAAACTTTCTAAAACTATCCACTGGTGAAATTTCAAAAAAGTGAGAGACATGCCTGGGGATTTTGACCCTTAAATTACTTTGTCAAAAAATCGTGCTCAAGCGTCATTTGTAACAGCCTAAGTGGGCGCAAAGTTTACATAGAAATTACAAAAACTACGAAAATGCAAATACCACCTTAAATGTGATTGAATTATTTTGTTGAAACTAACGAACAAGGCCCCAAAGATGAGCATGGTTTCACCCCGACCCCAGCAACCTACACTTACGTATTATGACGATGATTATTTTTTAGAAATTCAATGGTGTTGTCAGTATATGTTAACAGCAGATGAGTTAAGCCTGACCAGCGGATTGCAACAGAGTAAAAACTGTCCACGTTATATTTGTCAGTTTTGTTATTATTATTAATATTAATGGCTAATGCCCGCTTCCCACTGCAGGTTTAAGGTTTAACGTAGAACATGATGTGAGCATATTGCACATTCCCACTGCATAGGTTTAAGGCTTAAGGTTTAATTGCTGGAGTTTGTGAGCTGCTGGTTGGAGTCTCGATTTGTCCAACGGCTGCCAGGACTATGTTTTGTCTGGAGTCTCGATTTGGCGATCTATTGCTTGTAGTCCAAGTGCCCATTTCTTCACCGGATTAACCCTTTGCTGCATGAAAGTTCAAAAATGCACTAAGGGCCTATTCCTTTACCGGATTAAAGGGTTAATTATAATCGGACTAAACGGTTTAAAAATTATGATGAAAAAAGCCATTCCAAAACCTCCGGATTAAACGGACTTAACAGCTAGCGCGCTGATTTTTAAGTCTATTTAGTCCGATCAAGCTGGACTTAATTTTTCGCGCTAAACCGTTTAGTCCGGTAGTTTAGGAATGGCCCAAATTTATAATCGGACTAAATTTAGTCGGACTTAATTTAGTCCGGTGTCATTCCTAAACTTAAACTTCCCGACACTGATAAATTTGTATTCTGGTGCCACTATAATGTTTTTTCGCACCAGCCAATCAGTTTTGTCTCCGCCTACAAACTGTACTCTGATTGGCTGAGCAGTTGAAGTTGGCAATTAACTCGCTGTTTGAAAACAGCGTTTTCGCAATATAAAAATGAATTTGCAGCTGCACATAATATAAAAAAAACTAGCTGCAAATGACAATCTATTAATTGTTTAATCTCCATTGTATATAAAGACTATTTAGCACGTAATGATTCAGGCCAGCGTAGCCGAGTGGTCAGAGCGTTCGTCTTCGGCCAGATAGGTTGGATGTTCGAATCCGACTTGAATAACTTAAGCCACGTAAAAGTAATTTTTTTGGATTATTTTTGATTAAAATATCAAACATATCATATCATATAAAACAATATTATTTTTTTAACATATCAAAAATCTGTTATTTAATTTTTGACAGGAATTTGTTGGAAATCGACCAAAAAAAGCAATTTTGACGAAGATTTTTTGGAATACATTTTTTATACCAGATATTTAAAATACACTATAAAATAGCCTAATTATTCAGCTATAATTTGATATATAGATCGTCCAAATTGGTTAAGGTAGTGATAAGTAGCAAGAGAATAATTGGGGGGCACCGGGAAGTTAAGTCCGTTTAATCCGCGTAACAAATCGCGGACTAAAACTCCGTGTAAAATGCAGCGAGTGGACTAAACAGACTTATTTAAATCAGGTTTAGGAACGGAAATTTTTTAATCGGACTAATTTTAGTCCAGCTGAGAGTTTAATCCGGTGGTAGTTTAGGAACGGGATCGGACTAAAAAGTTTAATCCGGTGGTAGTTTAGGAATGGGTTCGGACTAAAATTAAGCAGCAGACTTATTTTAAACCGTTTAGTCCGTTTAGTCCGACTTGTCATTCCAAAACCGCGGACTAAAATAAGTCCAGTCCGTTTAATCCGGTAAAGGAATAGGCCCTAAGTCCAGTCATTGGGTGGGTTTTGATCCGTCACCACAGACGGAGCCTGCGTCACAGGGGCAGCTTTGTGGCAGGACTGTCACGCCTAGCCACTTGGCCACCGGCTCGCTTCACTCGGATACCTAAGGCATCCTCGTAAAGTAACAGATTCTGTGAAACATAAAGCCGACAGGTTTCACTAGTGTAAGATAGTGCAATTTTTACTCTTATGTAACAGTATGCGGGAAAGGGTTATAGGGTTAATTTTAATTAGACTAAGCGGTTTGCATTTTGCAATAGTGCTTAAAATGCCGTTCGAAAACCTCCGGATTAAATAGATTAAATTTAAATTTTAATTTTTTTAATTTGCATATCAACTGCCATTGGACACTGGCAGTATTAAATGTCGATTTGTGTCTTTATGTACCAATTTTGCTGATTTCCACATAATATGGTATATACTTTCCCAGGGCACATCCACCTCAGGTTATAACAAACGTTGAAGGTGAGCTTTTGATTCAGTGCATTTGTCAGTGTACATATTGACATATGCTCAAGCGAACAAAAAAAAGCCCTGAAGGAAGACAGTGGTAAAACTATGCGTGTTTGTAGCCAGCTGAAAGATGCCAACAATTGCTACATTGACGAGCTGCCTGACAAGCTACAAGAATGGAAACGTCACTTTCAAGCTTTACTGAATCCTAATATAGTCGGTCAAGTGCAAGAAATAGATCCTGGATTCTACGGCTACTACAACATTTGCTGTGAGCCGCCGACGCTTAGTGAAATCAGCAAGGCGGTTTCAGCACTAAAGCCACATAAAGCCTCAGGCGAGGATGGTATTGTAGCAGAGCTGTTTCTGTACGGCGGCGATAGTGTGATCAGCACTCTACATCAGCTTCTTGGAAAAATATGGAGAAGCGAAGAAATACCAGCCGGCTGGGAAACTGGCATACTAATACCGCTTTTCAAAAAAGGCGATCCAGCGGTATGTTCTAATTATCGTGGCATCACACTTCTAAATGTCGCCTACAAACTGATTGAAGCTATCATCCTGGAACGGCTTCGTCCGCAGCGCGAAAGAGTTGGCTATCGGGAGAACCAGGCTGGGTTCCGTCCGGGCAGAGGCTGCATTGACCAGATATTCGCGCTGCGGCAGATCCTGGAAACATCATATGAATATAGACAGCCTGTGTACATCGCCTTTGTTGATTTCCGAGCTGCATTCGATAGTATATGTCGAAAGCAATTGTGGAAAATTTTAGACAGCGAAGGTGTTCCTGACAAGCTGATAACAATAATGCAGCTGCTCTATAGCAACACGAAGTCTAGAGTCCGTCTTTATGGCGAAGAAACACCCCAATTTGACATCTCTTACGGGGTCCGCCAAGGATCAGTATTAGCGCCCACGCTGTTCAACTTTTGCATCGACTGGGTGCTGTCTGAGGCGTTGGCTGACGACAGCTTTGGTATAACCGTTAAGCCATCTGTCAAAGTGACTGACCTAGCTTACGCTGATGATGTTGCCATCATAGCAAAAACTGCTACAACTCTACAAACTATGCTCGATTGTGTGGTGATGTACGCAGGCAAAGTGGGTTTGCAAATCAACGCCAGCAAAACCAAGGTTTTTGGTCCTAGCTGGCTCCCACAGCCTATAATATCTGTTAACGGCTCTGTTCTCGAAGTGACTGACTCTTTCTGTTACCTTGGCAGTGTTATCGCATCTGATGGATCTGCAAGTGGCGAAATAAAAAGCCGTATTGCCAAGGCAAAGAATGCATTTTCAGCTCTGACACGACCTCTTTGGAGCAAACGTGCTGTCAGCTTATCCATCAAGTCTAAAGTATACGATGCCGCAGTGCGTAGTGTGCTTTTGTACGGATGTGAAACTTGGCCTCTAAAAGCCGCTGACCTCACTCGTATTAATGCCTTTGAACACCGCTGTTGGCGCCGTATTTTACGGATCTCGCCTTTAGATCGAGTTACCAATGAGGTCGTCAGAAGCAGATTCAACCACAACACCACACTTGAAACGATTGTAAGAGACGCAGGCTAACTTGGCTCGGGCATGTTCTGCGTATGAATGACAGCCGGCTCCCTAAACTTGCTCTATTCATGGTGCCTGATGAAAGCTGGCGTAGACCTCGCGGGCGGCCACCTAAATCGTGGAAACGTACAGTTCTGCAAGATCTCCATCCTTTCCATGGAAACCTCTTGTATGGCAGAACATGGGAGTCAGAATGGTTAACCATTTGCTCGGACATTGCTAATGACCGTCAGCAATGGCGTGGACTTGTGCGCGATATGAACCATCCTGCTGGCTAGAGATGAAAGCATCTGATGCCAAACTTAAGCTTAAGCAAAGCAAAACAACCTCAGCCGTATCTCCGTTCATGCGAACTAAACTGCATAATTTCACTTTGGGGTCGGTTCATACTTCAATAGGGCATACGGACGGACAAACGAACATGAAGCACACGGACAAAGCACGTTCCGTCCGTTTTTCCAATTCATATTTAGGGCAAACGGAGATTGGGACATACGGATGCACGGGCATACGGACAAAGGTGCGATTCATACTTTTGAGCCGTATGTCCGTATGCCCAACCATTTCGGGTAGACTTGAATTTTGCCGGACATACGGAGAAAGTTAAATTATTGTGCCGTTTAGTACGGATGAACGGACATACGGCTGAGCGGACGAAAGTAGTAATCAAACGGCCGTTCTGCCGTTCATTTTGTCCAGATGTCCGTATGTCCCAATGTCCGTATAGAAGTATGAATCGACCCTTATATGTTCGGAAAAGTGAATTCAGTTCAGCTGTGCCGACACTAATGTTCATATATACGGCTCCAAAGTATGAATCTCAACTTTGTCCGTGTCTCAAACCCAATGTCCTTTATTTATCCTAAATGAAATGAATTGAAATATTGGAAGAACTTTCTTTGTCCGTATGCCCTTACTACTGTACTCATGTAAGTACTCGCGTAACTTTTCACAGTTTGCCAGCTGAACATAAACCATAACGGGGCTGTGTCTATTTCATCTGCAGTTTGCCATTGTGGTAAGTATATACATGGCTCATCCTCATCCTTGGAGGATTTATTTCTGATACTTCTTGTACCGATTCGCACCGCTTCCAAGGCGACGCAAAATGACAAAACTGTAGAAATTTTATTCAAAATTAAGATTAATTAATTAAAATAATTGATTAATAAGAACGATTCAGCACAACTTGAGCATCATTATCATAAATTACATCATAGAGACATACAAGGCACAAGCAAGTATTACAAAACTAGTTATCCGTTACAATTTTAATCTGTTGTTTTTCTGTTATGTCGTAAACATCCAATCGCCGCTGTGGCCAGATGGGAATGGACTTTCGAACCGTGTCCACTATGTCCAAATCTGAAACACAGGGTATGCGTTCCTTACCAACTTCCAAGTAAAAACAACGAACAATTTTATGTAACGATATTGTAAAGATGCTAACCTGACTAGGGATGTTTTCAGTTATCGAAATCTTAATCAGTTCAGTTAATCAGTTAACTGATTAGGTTAAAATTAGATCAGTTCAGTTATCAGTTAATTTTGCAAAATTTTAATCAGTTCAGTTACAGTTAAGTTAACTTAACTTAACTATAACTTTACTGAAATTTTTTTTTTTTTTTTTTAAGTTTTTTTTTCTCTTTTTGTTTCTTTTTTCAATTATATTTATCCTTAATAATACTTTTTTCTATATATTTACTCCACAACAAAAAACACAAACAAAAAAAATAACTCCACACCCACTAAAAAAAAAAAAAGTTTTCTTACTTTAACTTAACAAAAAAGTTTACTTTATTTTACTTTAACTTAAATAAAAAAACCTACCTTTATTTTAAATTTAATTATATAAAAAAAACTAAAATAAAATACTTTTTTTTTTTTTTTTTCTCCTTCTATAATTTGCCCCCCCCTTTTTTTTTGTTTTGTGCGCAACAAAAAAAAAAAAAAAACAAAAAAAAAAAAAAAAAAAACAAAAAAAAAAAAAAAAAAAAAAAAAAAAAAAAAAAAAAAAAAAAAAAAAAAAAAAAAATTAAATAATAATAATAAAAAATAATATTATATAAAAAAAAAAAAAGAAATTAAAAAAAAACAACCTGACACAAGCAAATTGCCATTATTGCATTGTAAAAACGAAGAAGCAAGTGTATGGGATTTGAACCAAGTAACATGGAGTTAAACATGCTGCTGGTTAATTTTACTCCGACGCTATTCTTAAAACGACCTTTGGATGAAACAGATTTATGCATTAGCTAGGGGTGGGCGCGGTAACGATCTTTCATTACCGCAAACCGCATAAATTACCGCGGTTTTTGCGGTAATTGCCGCGGTAATCGCCGCTAAATTTTGCGGTAACCGCGGTAACAAAACGTCTGCGGTTACCGCAACCAAAATTTAATGTATTCGTTAGGTGCAAATTTTGGTCTCAAGTTGATTTTTTGGGTCTCTAAAGGCTATTTGTGTGCCTATAAAGTTGTCACCTAGTCAGTCGTCACCTTGAATGGACAAAAACTAGCCTTAATTATTTAGCTGGAGCAGTTACCGCGGTAATACCGCAAAATGCGGTAACCTCGGTAATAAAACGTTTAACTGTTACCGTGAAGAAGTTTTATATATTCGTTAGCGCAGTTTTGTTTCAAATTTAACATTTTGGCCCCTAAAGGCTAACTATGTTAACTATACTTAATTATGCTGCTAACTTGGCCTCGTAGGTCATTTCTTAAGGCCGATTCACACGCTGCGATTTTCCTGCGATTCTGCCGCAGCGTTTTTGCCGCTGCGGCAAAACGCAGCTTGCCGCAAGCAAAACGCAATGTCTGAACAGACGCAGCGTTTTTAGTGCGGATTGCCTGCGTCTTGAATTTGCCGCAGCGTTTTAAACGCCAGACTGCAATTCGACCTGCGATTTCATTGCGTTTTGATGCTACGTTTGTGTTGGTTTAAACAATTTTTGCTTACCACTTTGTCATTTTTTTGAATCAGTGAAGACGCAGTAAACTGACCTGCGAGACGCACTAAGTCCGCAAAGCTTGTTCAGACGGTGCGTTTCGCTTGCGACACCCTGCGGCTTGCGTTTTGCGTCAAAATCGCAGCGGCAAAAACGCACCGTGTGAATCGGGCTTTAAGGACGAATCTTTATCTTTATACAATTTGTTGTGAGTGTGAAGAAACAGAGTCGTATCCTTAACTGACGTAAACTAGAGTTCTGCCACTAGCAAATTTCCCGGGCCGGGCCCGGGCCGGGCCGACTGGCGCGCTTCCGGGCCTGGGCCCGCGGCCCGCTACAGGCCCGGCGGGCCGTAGCGGGCCTAACGGCCCGGGGCCCGCGGGCCGGCCCGGAGCCAGCGGGCTGACCCGGCACAGACTTTATAAAGTGAGAAAAACCATTGTGTGTGCGTCTGAGTGTAGTATAAGTGCCTGCGCACTTGTAAAAATCAATATATATGCAATGCAGTCATTGTTCATATGTTGCTGAAGCTCGAGACGGCCCTGGGCTTGCGGATTTCTGGGCCCGGCGGGCCGCGCACGGCCCGGGGCCCGGGGCCCGCTACGGCCCGGCGGGCCGCGTACGACCCGGGGCCCGGAATTTTACGGGCCGGGCCCATTTCTGAAAAATCTCTCCGGGCTGGGCCCGGGCCGGCCCGGGCCCGGCCCGCGGCCCGCTACAGGCCCGGGCAGAACTCCAACGTAAACAACATCAAAATGACCTAGCAGGTTTTTAACCCAAGAGCATGTAAAGAGTCCCGGGTCTATGGGAAACCAACAAACCAATGTAACTTTGAAAAGTAATTATAATTCGTACCCCAGCGGACCATCGCTTATGGTCGGGTTGGTTTGGTTCTGGTGATGATTGATTTTGGTCTGTGTTGATTGTATAATTTTAGCATGTATGCGCTTTTTATCAACTTTGTATAAAGTATATAAACAACATACATCTAGATAACCCGCAGTACTGTATTGCCCTTTCAGTTATTAAAACTGCTGACGAAATTCAATTTCAACCTTAAAGACAAAATCTTGGCAATAAATTTCAACAATATTGAAAGACAAGTATAAAACAGAAGTCGCACGGCACTGTTTAAGAAAAGAAGAAACAAACACAGATATTTAAAATATTAGTCTTTTGTTAGCTAAAACGGTGATTAAGCACTGTTTTCAACTAAAAATTACACTCATGTCCCCTATCATTGCTTCAAATTTGTGCGGTAACCGCGGTAACAGGCAATTCACGGTAACCGCACTTACTACACGCTAACGGCCCATTACCGCATACCGCAATTGCGGGAACCGCAGCGGTAACCGCGGTAACCGCAGTACCGCGCCCACCCCTAGCATTAGCGGGCCGGTTTTAAGTCTGACTCAAGTCTGAATCTTGCAATAGTGTGAATTCGTCCAGAACTGTTTATTTTCTCATATTTTAATTGTTTGAAATCGCCATAAAATAAATAAGCACCTGTAGATGCAACCATGTAGATTAACTTACTCACAGTACATTGTTTAATAGTGACGTGGATATATATTTTCTATTTTCGCGGATAAACGGACATGTGGTGCATCGATTCTATTTCTTAAACACATTGACTCTCAAAACTGCAACGGTAAAGTTTGCATTATATGATGAAAAACGTGCAAGAAATACCCAAATCAGCATAAATAGTTTCTTCTCCAGCATCGGCCGCAGCAATCACTTTTCCCCTGCAAGAACACGTAAAGACGAGGTCGATAAGCTAAAACTATCGACCGATTGGTGTTGGTCATATACTCACATACGTACACAGCAAGGATGGAATGCATAAAACCAAAGGAACAATCTTACATGTAAGGCATAGATTGTGCTCTAATATTTGAATTTCAAGTATACTAAAAGTTTAAAAAAAACCGCCGTAAAAAACTTTTAGTCGACTGTCTTTTGTCTTACCTTTGTTTTGTCGGTTTACATTTTCAAACAGCAGCAAGTCGCTGTTGTGCTAGAATTTTAGCTCAGCATATTTAAGAAAATCGATGAAATTCGTACGAATCAGGAAATATTTAGTAACGGAATTGTTAACGTAACGAAATTGTCTTTGCTCTAAGTTTAAAAATCGCTGCGAAACGTGCTTCAAAGAAATATCGTCGAAATCATTACAGCCATCTTAAAGCCTGACTGAAAACGTTCATTCAAAGCAAGCATTTTGGTTAAAAAACTGCTAAAAAAACTGACCATGGGTCCACAATCAAACTATGTCCCCAGGCGACATAGCTGGCACTGGTGTCCCTGGCAGGCGAGCAGAACAGGACATAAGACTGTGTGTGGACGGCCAGACTGCGTGCCGCCAGCTCCCAGTGCAGTGGCCCAGTGGTCATGTTGAAGGCGCCGGGATAGATCATCACTTGGCAGCCTGAACAGCATATATATCACTAGGGACGAGTAAACTGAACGATCTCAAGAATCGAATCAGGCAACAAAGCTTAAACGTGGGTATCTAGCTGGTGGAAACTTTTACACTGTTGGGTTATCAACCTGAGGAAGACGCTGTCGCCACGACTTGGCCATATTGTCCTAGGTTTGCTGCTGCTGCATTTAATTCGATTCAAACCGTTATACTTTGCAGTTTTATACCAAAAAGTCATTATTTGCAACAAAGATATATAAATATAATTCGAAAAATCCTGAAGATGCCTTACCTTTACTGCCATACAATTTTGCCATTTCAATAAAACGACAATCATAACATATTCCAAGGCCAAATTTAGCAAAACCTGCAACACAAAACTTAAACACATGAAAGCCATTTTGTTGAATAAATGTAGTATATAATCGTAATATTTTTGTTTTGTTTCAGTGATTCGTTGCCTCATTATAAAGGAATGGTTTTCTTCGCAAACTTCAGAGTTGGATCAGTATTATAATCATCGGCAACGGATAGAAGAATTAGTTAATCACAAAGCACTAGCTAGAGTGAGTCATTTACTCACTACTTCATTAGCCACTCAATGCGTTACTGATTTCGAATGTAGTTTTACAAAACTACACTTTTATAGCCATGTTCACAAATCATTACAAAACGTCAAAACATAATTTGATTTGTTAAAATCATCTATTATAATATACATTGATTCTGCAAACAAAATATTGTGATGCCGTGTCCTCCTGTTTAGGCTCAACGTGACGGCTGACTACACAAAATTTGCAATTAAAATTTAGGGGCAAGATAGAATGTATATACCGTTATCAACAATCACAGGTTCAATTCCACCAGTAAGCTTGTCTGACTCGCGAAAGGTTATGCCACCAGGAATGCTGATATCAAACAAATGCACCTGAAACATCGAGAAAATAGCCGTATATAATTATAGTTTTTACCATCAGAATTAAACCATAATTACAAAAACTAATCTAGTGTTTTAATCAGTTCAAAAATGAAGCGTCCAGTAATGGAGTGTTTCTCCACAAATTCCAGAGATGGAACAGCATGATCAACGGTAAGCGGCGTACTCAGAAAAAATTTCAACGGTTGGTGGATTTCTCAATTTTTTTAAATATTGTGTAAAAATGCAATCAATTTCAATTTTAACGCAAAAACGACACATGAGCAATTTCATTCAAAAAATAAAGATTTTTTGACGAGAACGGGATGGAAAGTAAAACTGAGGCTTGACTAAAAATTACACAATCAGAGGGCCGGCAAGGGTCTATTAGCTAACAAATTTGCAAATTTGTAAACGTCACGGACCATGAATCTACTAACATTGTCAAATTTGCAATGGTTAAACAGTTAAAACGATACACTACACAACACAGTTTAGTGAGCGTGAGGAAATAAACTGTGCACAATGTAGTATGCACCAATATAAACATGTATAAGCTATCATGAAAGATAAGGACAAGAAACAGCAACCTACAGAGTTTCAGGGGTCTAGGGGCGGGCCCCCAGAAAAAGATTGGTGAAAATTTTGACTTTCAATAAACGGATGCCGGTGACTTTTTCCCTGGATAAAATGCATGGAAAGCAAAATATGAAGTAAATAAATAATATGCAATAAACATCCTATTATATACTTTTCGAAAGGTGCACAGCAACTTCCCGCTGGAATTGAAGACTGGCATAGTGTTGTACAATTTTTTGTCGCATCGTTCCGGAATTGTTCCTTAAATATCTACAAAATGCGCTTTATACAAAAAGTAAAAAATTAAAAGATATATAATTAAAAAATTAAACAAATGCGTCTGAAAAACTCGGAAGGTGATAATATGACTGATGAGGGAACCGGCTGTCCGGTTGCCACCCCCTAAATTAGCAAAATCATCGAAAAATCGCATAGCACCGCGCCCCTTCCCCCGGTCGACGGCTCCTCCCCAGATTTCCTCAGCTGCAGATGTGGGACCGTCGTTAGCTAAAAACACTGGTGAAAAAATTCAACACAAATGCACTAAGTGGGCTTAACCCCAAATATATACGCACAAAATGTATTTTGCCAAAGCTCACAGTTTTGAAAAAAGTGGGAGAGTGAGTAAAAATGTCCAGACGCAAACGCCCCACCCCATATACTCTTATTTATCATACATGTACGCATGTTCTACAGAAGTATATATAATTATAAATATTGTCCCGATGGCCCATGATAAAAGCAAGAATATATATAAGTAAATTAAGAAAACTTGAGTCACCGCCAAATAATAGAATATTGTGGTCAGCAGCGGCTTTTGAAAGCACATTGGTAGACTCGCCAGGAATTCGTTCTGCATATTCTTCGAAATACTGAGTTCCATATGGCGAATTGAAGCATTCCTGAAATCGGTGAAAACGTCGAAAATTAGTATATATTTGGGATACGAAAAATCCACCAATTTTTCCAGTGCAATTTGACATTTTTTCATCTGTGCCCCTGACATTGATACCCTCTGTAGTTTCGTCCAGTCAGCCGCTCCATGGGCTAGCCCGGAACAGGAAAGCAATGCGCACGTGGCAGCTTACTAGTTTTATTTCTAATATTTGCTAGTTGAGTGCACACAGCCCTAGGCAATAAGACATAATTTTGACATAAGTGTGTCTTGTTGTTTTCGTATGAGTCGAGTCGTTGAGTTGATCATGCCTACCATCAACAATCTGACCAGGCAAACCGCAGCTGAAGTGTGTGAAATTGAAAGCAAAAAGAATAACCTTGTTGTAATTGGTTTACCCGAAAGTGACGCTGATATGGACCATGCTGTCATTACCGATGTGTGTCAAAAAGTAGGTGCGGATCCTGCTGACGTTATGGAGACCTTCCGGGATGGTAAGGCCATGGGTAGTCGTCCTCGCATTTTGAAAGTCCGCTTTAAAACCATGGCTTCCCGCCGTAAGTTTCTGGTGGGCTTTCATGGTGTGAAGGGCTCTAACCCAACATTAGAGAATGCCTGGACCAGACCGGATTTGACATATAAACAACGTCAGGAGGATCGGCAACTACGTGACGAGTTGAAGCGCCGTCGTTTAGCCGGCGAGCATGTTAAAATCAATAATGGACACATTGTTCCCAACCCAAACCCATAACTGGTCCTAACACATTACTGGATACAAAAGTGGTTTGTAACCCCCGACGTCACCAGCAACAGCAATTTGTCTGTTATTTGTGCAACGCACAAGGTATTTCGAATAAATTAGCTGATCTTAGTTTTGAAATGGACAGACTCATAAAATGTACAGACAAATTCCTGGGTATGGTGTTTATCACCGAGACTTGGCTCGACTGCTCATCTGGCAATGCTGTATTCTCAGCTTCGGACACGTACGTTCTTTTGAGATCAGATAGAAAAATACGTACGCACGGTGGTGTTGCCGCACTGATTCATAAGTCCTTACCTGTTACTGTAATTGATGCTACATGTATCGAATTTACAATTGAGACTTTGTGGTTTGATGTTGTTATAAACAAGAAAATGCTTCGGGTGGGTTTAGTGTATCGGTCTCCACTTAGCTCTCAAACAGCGAACTCTTATCTTATCGAACATATCCGCCGTTTCAGTTCCGTTGAAAAAGAAGTCCTCCTTGTCGGGGACTTTAATTTACCCACTATACATTGGAACCTAAATTCGGCAGAACGTACGATTGATTTTCCTTTTCTAGATGTTTTTAATGACTATGGTTTTTATCAGAAAGTAACTCAACCAACCCGTATTTCAAGCATCCTCGACTTAGTTTTATGTACTGACCCTCAGCTAGTGAGTAATGTAGATGTACGTATGCCTCTATCTACCAGTGATCATTGTTCTGTTCAATTTCATTTAAACATACATGCTAGTTGTAGCCCTCTGACGGCTTGTAGTCGAAGTTATGATTTCCGCCGCGGTGACTATGTGACCATGTTTTCCTTTTTGGAGTCTATAGACTGGGA
>JASANF010008971.1:0-11608 GCA_030248245.1 Trissonchulus sp. WLG1_4
GACCAAATTCGGTCTAAAAATTGAAAAAATCGACAATTTTTTTCTGGGGGCTGCCGCCCCCAGACCCCTGCACTCTGCAGCCTTGTGTCCTTTGGTTTTTATGGTCCGGCCGGAAAACATTTCTGATACGCCTCCAATTGACAGAATTTGGCCTACAAATCGAAAATTTCCCCTATTTTTTCTGGGGGCTGCCGCCCCCAGACGCCTGCAGCCTTGTGGTTTAGTAATCTTGCGTTTGTAAGGCGTTTTACGAGTGTTAAAATTGCTAAAAAGTGCATTTTAACCCATTACAAAAAATCGAAAAGTCATTCCCCCCCCCGAAATTTTTTTCTGGGTACGCCACTGACTGGAGGTAACTATGTCGAACTCATGGCCCCACTGCATTGTGACTTATTCAAGCAAGATCGTTATCTGCTTAGCGATTGTGATTTGTCCATTGAAATTTATCGTAATTCAGACAGTTTTTGCTTATTGTCCAGTAGTAGGCATAAAATTACTGTTGAGGATATGCGATGGTATGTGTATAAGGTGAAACCACAGGAATCATTTAGTTATACCATGTTTGCTTTTGATCTAACTGCAGATAATGTGGACAGTGGAGTAAGGCAGCTTATTCGTGAAGGTGATTTGAGCCTATCTATGCAGTTTAGTATTCCGCTTACTCAATATATACATGGCGTTCAACTAATAATATATGGTGAATTTGATAATTTGATTGCACCGACTCGAACAGAACACCATTTTATGACTATGCAGCCTAACAATTAGAAGAAACTTATGGATACTTTAGAATTGGAAAATGCTGTAGCAAGAGACAAGTGTATGATCAGTGTAGTGTTTTTTAGGTGTTTTCGCCGCAGATCAGTTACCTGAAGTATTTGTTAGACCAGCTTGTTTCATTGCAAACACAGACCCGGCAAATAAGCCAGGCAGGCATTGGGTAGCATTCTATATAGACAAATATATAGAGTATTTTGATAGTTATGGGATTGAACCATACGCAATGTTTAAAAAATACATTAAAAAAATTGGCGGTAATTTGATCTATAACCCTTATTGCCTACAAAATCTAAATACTAATGTTTGTGGAGAATATTGTGTTTATTTCCTGTACAAACGATGTCGTGGATGTCCACTAGAAGATATTGTTCAACAATTACGTCAACGACCATCACAAAATGACACTATAGTTAAGGATTTCACCGATAAACTTAAAATACACGGATCAAGAGGTGGCCAGTCGTGCGAGTGTCGACGAGCGAATCAATAAAAGCCCAACAACTGGACCCTATAAACATTGGACGCCTTTACTATAAACGCCTATTCTTGCTATACTATTACTACTGTAAACCCCTATTACCATCATGTTGCTCACAACCACTGCAGTCGACAAGTCCTTTGCTGACAGCTCGGTGAAGACTTTACACCTAACTGTCGGTAGTCGAGAAGGACAAATACTAACCCCAGATGTTGTAAACGATGTCCTAGATGCTCACCTGGTTGGTTGTAAGGCAAAAGACTGGCTACTGGTAATCGTCAAGGATATTTATAACAACACTTTATATCACAAGTTTACCACTAAAGGTGAACTAACGCTTGGAAGCTACGAGAAGAAAGTCTTAAAGATTAACATTTTTCACATTCAAAAGAACAAAAAGATGCCCAATGTTACGGTGGAAAGGGGTGTAGTTTCAACAGACAATGCCCGCTACGTGGAATATCAAGTTTTTACAGAAGACCGATGCCCTCTTACGTCGGCCCAGTTGAATCATTTGCTGTCGCTACGTTTCGTGTCCAGTGTTCCAACCCAAGATTTCCTACATTTACATATCACCGATAAGAATGGCGTAGTGAAGTTGAGCCGAACAATGTACAAGAGTCAGCTCGCAGATGCGTTGACCGATTTTGGAGAAAATCAACTAAACATCAAGATTTTACACATGCATCTTCAGGAATGGTGACACATTATTAATTCAATTATTTGTTAATTATCATTGCATACTATTGCCGTTGTTTGTTGTAATTGTCATGATTTATTATCATTATTATTTCATAATGTATTATCATTACATAATATTGTTATTGTTTATCGTTTGTTTTTAATAAAATTTATTTAATTTTATTGCGTTTGACGTCATTCTTAAGTACTTTAGATCAGGCGCCATTCACTGACACTTGACAGAGGGGGCCAGGTATTAAGTGTCTACTAGGTAATTGCCAAGGAGGGGGCAGGTAATAAGTTAATTTTACTGCTACTACTACCTTAAGTTCACTTAAGAACCCCCTATATAATACCTTAGGACAGCTAACTAGGTAGCCAATTTTTAAGAACTGTGCCCCCCTACCTTACAACGTCACGGATGCTATGAGTCATCTTAGGCATGTGTCCATTTACCTACTATTAGCCATTAATCATTCACGATGACGTCACACAGACCGACGCCATGAGTCACCCTAGGTTTCTGTCCATTTACCTACTATTAGCCATTAATCATTTCTGGTTACAACCAAAAAACACTTTATATTTTACTAAATCTAACCTTAGCGTAGGTATTCAGCTTGGGTTGTTATGTCAGCTTGTAGTACTTATACGATGATATATTGCTCGCATTGATCGAACTATTAATCGCTCAGTAACCGTTCATGCCCGTGCGGTACCATTTTAGCTAAAAACCGTCATAAGGTATACTAAACCTACCATACATACCCACAAAGTACTAAATTAGCTTAGCTTTTTTATCAAGTTGTAGTGATAATGATAAGCTAGACAATGACACAGAAATCATAGTGATCGGTTTCGTAAAGACCAAGTAAATGGCCATGCCCGTAAAATGTGCGGTATGTTTTTAGCCACACAGTACATGAGCGTGTTTGAAAAACCGCCATAAGGTATACTAAACCTACCATACCTGCCAATAAACTAAGAGTTAAGCTTAACTTTTTGTATCACCTTGTAGTACGGGTGATAGGCTATAAGATGAGGTATTGCTTGACTAGCTCGGTCCTATAACAGCTAAGTTATTGTCCATGCCCGTAAAATGTGCGGTATGTTTTTAACCGAAAACTTCCAATAAGGTACCTAAACATAGCTATAGCTAACTAATAGGTAATAATTCAGCTTAATTTTTTATATTACCGTGTAGCCCCAAAGATGAGCTATAAAATGAGCTATTGATTGGGTTGATAGGGCAAGTAATCGCTGAACTACAGCTAATTTACCTAAAATACGTAATCTACAGTAACCTACCTAACTAGTTTTCTGCCACTAGTTGGCATCTGTTTAATCGCCCTAGGCTATACACGTGTTTTAACCACACATTACGTAATTTGCAAAAAAAACACTAATAAAATTCATATTAAATTAAACATGTAAAATTATTAACATTAACAATTGCAAAATACTTGAACTAAAATTAAAATTTAAAAATTAAAATTAAAAAAATTAAAATTAAAAATCATTATTAATATTAAAAATTTACGGAATTTAAGGCTCCTGCCTACCCAATCCGCTAGACTGGAGCTAGACTGGAGCCAGACTGGAGCTTACACGTTAAAGATAGGCTCCTGCAGGATTTTCGCAGTATTTTACACGTTAAAGATAGGCAATCCTCCCCACCCAACTCCTCCCCACCCAATTCGGTGTGAGATGCAGCCTATATACTACTCACACTTCATGTTCATAATCTACCTACAGTAACACTAGAAGCTTGGGTAGTAAAGCTAATACAGTACTTCCAATTCGTTTATTCAAATTACAGTCTTTCTGTAGGCACGTCATAATCTAGACTTTATAACCTGACTTCTACCACTCCCAAAACCCACTACTTACTCTACCGTCTAGTCTAGAAGTCTATAACGGAAAGGTTGCTAAGTGCTGACGCCGGTTCGTAATCTGTTGTCTAAATTTGAATCATCAATTTTTCCTCAAACCAGTAATTTTCTAATCGTGACAGCTTTATAAATATCATATCTTACCATCTTCAACCTTGAGTTATAATTAACTAAGTTATTACTGTTCTTAAAGGTAGCTACCGGCGCTACCTTAACCGGTGTAGGCGGTTTGTATAATTTTCAGCACTGTGTTAAGAAAATTTTTCTCGGTTTAGAAACAGGTACTAAATATTGATATCGAAACGTTTAACAGACTAAGAAATTAACATATTGAAGCATTTTTTGCTGTCAATAATTTGTTTTTTTTAGGTAATTCAATCAATCATACAAAACTGGCAAAATTAACACGAGACAAATTCGTTTTCCATAAAATACTTGTTGAACACCGTTTTATTCTTTCAGACTTCTCAAAGACGCCATTCTGACATTTCAGAATAATTAAACCCAACGTTTCATTAGTTGGAATATCCATTAGCTTAGTACACCTAACTCCCTCCTATCATTTTATTTATCACATCATTAATGGACAGAATGTATTTTGGCTTGGTCCAATGGAAGAATATATTGAAGTCTTTCCAGTCGAGTTGTTAACCATTTATAATGTCTGGTTTACAGCACTTAGTATACCCAAATATTTCAGTGTTACTACTAGATGTGTCCTGATATTCAGATAAAAAATTTGTTTTCGTTTTAACCTATGAAGATAGTTTGTTTTTGTTTGATGTCTTTGAATAACAATTTGGTAATGTAGTTTCATTAGTTCAACTATTTAGTGAAGCCTTACACTACTAAAACACTTGTTTTCGAATATCGGAAAGTACAGCAACCATTTTTGTGGGTATATCTTGGCCGATTGTAGCAAAACCAGTTCAACTTTCTTTTCAACAAAAACAAAAACTTCTCAATTCTGTTTAAACCGTTTTTAAACAAAAAACCGTGACCGTGCTACCGCAACAAAAGCACCAATTACTAATTAAGTGGTGACTGTTACGTCGTACCAAAAAAGAGTATCATAACAAAAACACTATCAGTATTTATTTCGTGAGTAGTACCAAGAGTACTTAACAGGAAGAGTATGACACTCTCCCTGTTATGCCTGGCAGCGCGCGTCCAATGCGCACCGCGAACTAGGCCTTTTATGTACTGTTTTGAGGGGGGTACCCCCCTCAACTGAAGACCCCGTAATCAACTGAAGACTCAAACTGAAGACCCCGTACTCAACTGAGGGGGGTACCCCCCCCCCTCAAAACCGTACTCAAACGGGCTATTTCGCGCTCCGCATTGGACGCACGCCCGAAGGCATAATAGGAAGAGTGTCATACTTTTCCGATTATGTACTCTTGGTAGTACTTACTTCAACCAGGTTTTTTATTTACATATCTACTTCTACTAAAAAATGTAAAAATACAGCTGTGTCAAACTGTTTCTGTTTATTTGTTTGTTTGTTTGTATTTTCCAGTTTTTTGTTTCGTGTTTTTTGTTTGTTTGTAGTTTCGCTGAGAAACAGTATTAGGGCAGCGTGATAAGCGTAAACAAGGAAAGGAACCTTAATGATAATAACGGAAAAAATAATAATACTATAAATCTGAGTTGAAATGTTTATTAGTTTTTGACGTCAAGCTGACCTCAAGATGATATGAGCGATAACAACTATATAATTATTTTTTAAATCTTAGCGATCAATCCCATGCTGATTACGCAAACAAATAATGCCGAATGTCTCTGAATGCTTCATTTGCTATGTAGTAATGTGACAAGGACACAGTTTCTGAATGTATTTGATGAATTAAAAGAGCATAATATTATATTTAAGTAATAAAATTAGCAGTAATTTTTCATCTTAATCTCATCTGGCAATTGTAATTGGTCATCAATTAAAATTACGCTAGTGGGTGAAGTTATTTTGGCAGGTGCATTTCATTCTACCTTATTCGAGTGTTTTGAATAGATATACTATTAACTGTTCTGGATATGCTGAGAATGTTGGAAAATTGCATTGCTTATATCAAGTAAGTTTATTTCTTGTTAAAAATAAGGGAATTGGGGTGAACTCAGGAAACTACATAGAAGGATAGCTTTTCGAAAAAAAAATGTAGCGAATCAGGCGACACTAATAGCAGGTCAGATATCTCAACAACACTTTAACGGTAATTCAACTCCAATTTTATTTATTTTTTATTTTAAATAAATGTTGTAAATTTTCAAATATTGTAAATGTAAATTTTCAATATTCAAAGTGCTTGGAGTATTTGTTAGCCGTGTTATTTAATATTACGTCTGCCTACACAGGTAGATATGTATCCCCTTTTTGGGAGGCTCAAATACATAGAAACCCAGTTACACAATATACTGTTCTGCCTATTGCGCTAAACTAGGATATGTGTTATCAACATGAATAAAATTAAATTTAATCCGGTAAATCTAAAAGTTTTGGATAAGCAAGCATTGATCAAATTTGCCCAACTAAACAAGACTGGACAGAAACATCAAAACCAGGTTAGGATACGAATGTGGAAATAGTAATTGAAACATTAACAAATTATATAGCATAAACAGACGGTCTAAATTTTTGTTAGTTCTTTTACTTATTTATTTATTTATTAGTTTTTCATTAATTAAAATTTTATTAGTTGCATCGTTTTTCATCTTTTTAACTTGGACACGTACTGCAGTTAAATTGCTGACTAATTCAATTGCTCTAGGTGACGATTAAATAATCAAAGCCGTCAGATGATACCACCAATCCGGTCGCTTAAAATGCATGATCTTTTGAAATCACGAAAAATAAAACGGTAAATATTTTTTATGACACAAGTAAAATGAAAAATAAAATCTACCTATATCACGTGTTCGACTTAGACTGGCTGTAAGTTAAGCACCTTTTATTAATCCCATCTAACATTAAAGCCACAAACTATTTCGGATGTATATAAAATAGCTTCGTTCTACATTTGGTTGACCTTATTTATAGAGTTCGTAGCTTTTTACATCGTCTGACAAAGTTTATTCTTGCTGCAAAAGAAACCAACAAACTTAATTAGTCTAACTTTCCTGTCCTCCACAGAGTGTCAATTAAATTTTTATTCTAATTCTCCAGCGATTGTTACTAGTAAAAGTATTACTTTAAAAGTGCCGACCATTTTTTAAGACGAAAGAAGGTGGCTTTTTTGCCTACAGACCAGACAAATTGTGTTAAACTCTATTGCCATCGAATTTTCATTCAATCAAAGCATGTTTTAGGAGGTTAAATTTATTTTTTAGGTACTTAAGTTATATATTTTAGTAAAAATACCATTCCTTTACCAGATCAGACGCACTGGCATAGTTTTAGTTCGGATCGGAGCTTAGAAATGGAAATAGAACTCAACTAGCGACAAAAGTTACTTGCTACTTAATCTGCAGTCAAAGCGGAGTCGAAGTATATGTATGTTACACGTTTAATTTGACTCCGAAATCAAGTTATTCCGACCACGCTTTGACACCGGAGTCAGTAGTAGGGATGTTTTCAGTTAACTGCTAACTGATTCATTTTCAGTTAAAGTTAAGCAGTTACAGTTAACTGATAATAACTGATAACTGAACTGCTCTGATTTTGAAAAGCAGTTAAAAACTGATAACTTAACTGCACAGTTCCTAAAAGCAGTTAACTTAACTGTAACTGAACTGCTTCGGTTGTAAAAAACTGATTGAAATCAGTTAACTGATATTCTTTTCAGTTACATGCAATAACTGAAAATCATTTTCAGTTATGCGTCGAAACATGCATAAAATCCTTTGTGGCGTTCTGCTTGTTTACTTTTTGCAATAATTTTTAAGTTTTTGTCTCTGTAGAATTGTCGCTAAAAGCATTGAAAGGACAAAACGCCAATTAAATGAATGATCAGACTTGAATTTTCAGTTTAGAACCACTTAAGGTTCTGCCTGTTATTTTATTTGATTCACTGTTTTATGTTTTATTCTATTCTGGGCATTGCTTTGCACCCATTCTTTCAAGAGTTTATGTCATTTACAGTTGCAACTTGGCAATTGTTACAGAAGTTTAAAGTTTTCGTTTTGAATTAAATGTTTGATCCCATGTTGACAAGAGGTTTTTTGTTTTGAGTAGATTCAAATATTAGTAATTAAATAGTTAATAATTAGAAGTTAATTAAGTTATAATTTAGTAGAAACTACGTGAAAACTTTAGCAAATATCGGGATTAGCGGAAAAAGAAACCAGCACTTTTAAAGAAATAACTGAAAATATTTTCAGTTAAAGTTATCAGTTACAGTTAAGTTAACTTAACTGTAACTGAACTGATTAAAATTTTGCAAAATTAACTGATAACTGAACTGATCTAATTTTAACCTAATCAGTTAACTGATTAACTGAACTGATTAAGATTTCGATAACTGAAAACATCCCTAGTCAGTAGCGCGTAATTTAACCGGTACTGTAGCTGCTAGCGGTCAGCTGTTTAGTGCCAATATAATTTTGGTCTAAACCCTTTCATAACTTACTGGACTAAAAAGATTATTATTAAACGTCCTTGGTTAAGGTGGTAGTTCCATAATCACAGACTTTTTTACATAGGTACGTTGAACATAAGCTTATTTTCAAAGCACTTTTTCAGAACAATCAGTAAAGTAGAAATAGATGGCTGTACCACCACCAAGAGTACATAATAGGGAAGAGTATGCCACTCTAGCCTATTCCAGGTAATCGATATGATCGATGCTCCAACGGAAATAGCCCTTTTACGCCTCGATTTCAGAGGGGTACAGTACAGTGCAATCATATGTCTTAATTCAAGGGGGGTTAAGTAGGGCGGGGGGAGGGTACCTACCCCTAAAATCAAGGCATAAAAGGGCGATTTCGTCCGGAGCATCGTTCCCGCCCATTAGTTAGAATAAGGTAGTGTCATACTCTTTCCTCCTACTCCTGCTGTTAATTATTAGTCATTAACAAAATCCCAAGGCAACACATTGTAGCTACCTCATTGAATAAGCCAACGTGTTAGCTACTGCTCTTATCTAAATTTTGCACAAATGAAGGAATACCCTGGACATTTTTTGGTGTAGTTTAATAAAATTATAATGTCTTCACCCATTACATAGTTTATAGTCTTCACTAATAATTTTTTTAAATAATTTATTGTTATTCGTGCTATTGTTTACCGTTTTTGCCCAGTCTAAAGTCTGACCAAAAGCTGCTGAATCCTGAGACAAAATAAGTGGCGTGATTTTTGCTATTGTAACTGTAGTACTCTTATTGCTTGCAGTTAGTGTTTTCGTAATGAAATGGCTTATTTCTTTTTGTCATAGATTTCAGCATTTATTGGTCAAACATTAGTTCCGCTTAAAAAATTCTTCAGAAATGTCAACAATATTATTACAAGAAATAAAATTTTTTAAAATCAATTTCTCTGCGCCCATTTTTTAACAGCTGAAACTTGCCAAAAAATTCTAAGCGAACCATTCCAAATTTACACCTAATGACTTGACACTCATTAAAAACTGTTCCAATTTATTCTACTTTAATGCAACTCAGTATGCAATTAGTTTTCATACGAAGAAAATGGCTTAGTTTAAGAAATTTCATGAATTCTCTTTTCTCTCTTTTAAGGCTGTTAAACTCGTAAGAATCAGCTGTTTTTTTGACATCTTTGCGGCTTGAGACAATTTTTTATGTGTCTCGCGGACTGGTTCAGACATATTTTCTTAGTATATTAACAACTTTGACAGATGTCACTTTCTGGCCACGTGATCATTCATAGCAAGCATATGGCAAGGCTGAACGACACGCCGTAAAATGTGCGCTGAAATGGGCCATGGAATACACCTAAAGCTCGATTCATACTTACAGCCGTATGTCCGTTCAGCCGACAAAATAACGAAATAATGACGTCACATGCGCTGGCTTATCCACTGCACTAGGCTGCTAGTGACGTCATTCTGCAGGCTGAACGGACATACGGCTGTAAGTATGAATCGAGCCTTAGGATGCACCGTGAAATGCGCCATAGCATGTTATGCTATGTAAGCGCCATGAAGCGCGCCTTTGTGTGAAACAGGCTCAAGGCTAAAAGAAACATGTGATGTAGATTTTTTGGTTACGAGATTATGGCGAAAATTTTAGGAAATCTAAACGTCTTTGACTAGATTCAGCGTTCCATTAGCTTTTATAACAACCTGTTTCAAAGGAAAACCCAACATACAGCCAAAATGTTTGAAATTTATGAAACGAAATCGTTAGTCGTATTTTGTACATTGTGAACAATTAAATTCTAATTGTGTTCACGAAACGTATGTCTGACCAAAAATTACTGAACCTGAGGCAAAACAAATATCGTAATTCCTGCGACTACTTGCTGTAATTTTGATGACTGAAAATAGTTCTTTTTGAAATTAAAGCACGTGTTCAGTTTTCAATTAGGGTCGGCATTTTTTGGTCAGACTTTAGCAAATAAACGCACAAACAAGATCTATAAATTTATTAGTTGAAACTCAACATTTATTCAGCAAAAATCCACAAGCATTATCTGAAGTATTTATTATTATCCTGTTTTCTAATTCTGCGGTATATTTATATCCAAAGTTACAGGAGGTTACATAAATTGGCAAGGTTAATAACATATTCCCGCCAGATATATTCTATTTGTCTTTAATAAATGTTCAGCTTTTCATTAGAAACTACATTAATATTAATGATGTCTCAAAGAAACAGTCGCTTTTTGTAGCACCTTCCTACTTAATTATTCTAAAATTAGTAATACAGTAGATGACAGTGTGAAGTTAAGCGGTGAGCTTAAACAGGTCCGAGCAAAGAGGTGATCAGTCGCCTACCTGACTACGGATTAGGGCAGAATGGAGACAAAGCGCAACGGAATAATGAATACGGTTTACTGGTAAAGACATACACAGGGATAGGGCATTGATGCAGAAATACAGTAGGGACAATATAAGGAACACAATGGGACGCAGCCTACCCACCCGACAGAAAGATGCAGACTAACTGGTCTGATCGTATCGAGGAAAATTAGCTACAGATGCCGAGGGACTCACACGGAAGAGTACACTAAGATTAGATTGAGTGTGTTGCACGTGGAGATGCAACTTGAGTTATGTGTACTTCGACATTCTTGACATCCCTCCCTCTCCCGAAATTTGGACCCCAAATTTGTTTCAAGATTTTAGTCCCGAGGGAGTTAATTTTGAGGGAAGTGAAAAATTGGGAAATATATTTCATATATATACGCCACTGTTACATATATTGGTAAGGACAGCTACATAGTACAGGTATCGTAGAGTAGGTTGAAACAATGCCACTCTATAGTATCAGTTCTAGGAGCCAGGAGGAGTTAGTATCAGATATTATAGGAGGGGGTAGCGGTAATACCGCTTGTTCGTAGCCCGTCATAGTCCCAAATGGGTCCTGGTGTAAAGTGCCATATAAATGACTCGTACAAATCCCAGTCCCAAAAATCGTACATGGTTTATCCGGGCTAAATATAGGTATATAAAGATGGTAATAACTTTCTGTAATGAATGCATACTCCTCCTTACTCTTATGGGATAAGATAATAAGGTGTAATTTTCGTAGTGGCAAAATGTCTTTGTCTTATTTTTGAGGTTACGATACCGTACATGACATTACATACATTCATCTATAACATACATGCATCATAACACATACATACATCTGTTAAAACTACATTCATACAACAATTCAACGTCTA